>MNCL01000204.1:79091-226175 GCA_001932985.1 Proctacanthus coquilletti | reverse complement strand
ATTAATTTTTTTATTTTATTCATATGCATAAAAATTGTGGTTAATTTTTATTTATCTCTACAAATTAAAAATTATTTTATTAACTTATATAACATTATAATTGAATTTTTTGTCTAAATTCTAATTTTTTGTTAATAAAATTAAACTGAATTTTAGTGCTTTTTTTAACGACAGAAAATTAAAATTCCCCCGTTGTCACGTTTTTCCTCGTACTCGATTAGCTCATTTTGTACTTTTAAATGTTTATGAAAAGATTTGCCATATTTAACAAAATATGTCATTATTTCAAAAGAGAAAAAAAACCCCCCTCACGGAATAATTATTTAAATATAAATTAAAAAATTTTCATTCTTTGAAAATGAACTAGAATTTCTAAAAAAATTAAAATCTTATTTGTTACATATTGAAAATTTATTAATGAAGTGATAACACGTGTAATTATGATTTTTAACGATTCATTAAAATTGTTTTCATCATGTGATAGAAAAATAAAATAAAATAAATTGAAATAGAATCGCATTGTAAATTAAAAGTTAATTAATTTAACTAACACGCATCGGTCAGGTAAAATCAGCGAAACAAATTATGAATTTATAATCAGTGAATATTAATTAATCAATTAAATTGCACAAAGTTCATGAACATTCGTTTCTAATTTCGAATAGAACTAACTTTGTGTGCCTATAAAGTAATTATCTTACAATTTACACTTGTTTCTTAAGATTTGTTCCCATTGTTTTAGTTAATTATTATTCTTTCGTGAGTAATTTAATATTGTCCACATAATTTTTTTTTTCTTTTGTTTACTCTTTAGATATAAATCTAAAATAATTGTCACCCACATTAAGCGCCATTTAAAGCAAATAAAGGCTGGTTTTTTTCTTTTTCTTAAAGATTTTCATTAATAAGACGAAATATTGCTAATTATTGATAGGGTAATAGAAATATAGAAAATTGTTTTGTTGTTCAGTCACATTTTGTTTTTTTTTTTTTATTTTGTCTTAATACTTTGTGTATAAACGTGACAGGTAAAATCGTTCTAGGCACGTACCATTTTATGATAAGATAATTTTATTAAGGTAAACAATCGAAATACGTCAAAGTATGATTTTTAAAAAATTTTTTTTGTGGTATTAAAGTTGTGTATATTTTATTTTGAGAAGTGTTAGTTAATTAACAACAAAAATTACTAGTGTTCTTAATATAAATAAATTAATCTATTTTTTTTTCTATTAAATTCTGCACTCTATTTCTAAAGAGTGTGAACCCAATATTAAGAAAATTTTATTTTTATTGATCTATTTAGTTCTATTTATTAATTAATTAATTTAATTTTTTTTCATACTAGCGCTTTTTATCTCTATTTATTCATTTGTTTTTTTATTTAACTTTAAAGATCTGTTTGATCTTCATCACGATTTGTTTTATTTATTTTATTTAACCCCTTGACCGGGGGTCCAAAAGACTCAACCATTTTTCTCCAATAAAAAGTTCTTTTCTTTTAATTTTTTTTTTTTTCCATGTGAAATGTTAATTTTAGATAACTAAACAATTGGATCTTGTAAAGAAGGATTTTTTATATGTCCAAAAATTTTTATGAGATGAAATCGCAAGTAATTGATGAACAGTAAAAAATTTCCCGCGTGAGGTTGCACGTTCTTAATTGGAGGTGTGATCACAACGGGTTAAAATATTTGATCCAAATCGTTTTTTTTTTAAATTCTAATTGATTCTTAAGTCTTAATTGATAAAAATCTAACTCTAAGTGTTTAACTTGTTTTTTTCTATTTGTTTATTAGAAAAGAAAAAAAATATATATTCAAACATCTAGTGAATTAATATTTACATATGAAAAGAATTTTATTATTATTATTTTTTTTAAATAACATCGCATTTTACACCTTCTTAAAAATTTTACATTTTTGTAAAATCTAATTTTATATGTTTGTCGATTATTTAAAAATTTACAATTAAAATTTACAATAATATTTTCTAGTTATTTTTAAAATTATATAAAAATGTATTTTTAATAAAGAAGATAAATTAATTGCATTAAACTAACGTCTATTGTTACATGTATCATTTTTTTTTTTTTCAAAATAAGTCATTGACACTTGGAGAGTGAATTGTTACGATCTGTCTAAAAGTACGCAAACAAATTGTTTCGTTACGCCACGATAATTACAAGGAATGTATAATGACAAATTTTCCACGTAATTATCGAAGCATTGAAGAAAATTTTTGTATTATTATTTCTTTTTTTTTTTTTACATTTTTAATTTGACTATAAACAAGATGGTGCTTATTACATACTCACTGGTCCGAGGGAATTTTAAAAAAAAAGAAAAAAATGTAGCATTTTTAATTCAACCTTTATGATACTATTGTAGGTCAAAAATTATAGAAAAAAGAAAAAAACAAAATAAATTATTTATTAGGGATTTTTTTCAGTAGGAGATTTTATAGATGATTCGATTATAATTTTTAAAAAAAAAAAACATAATTTACAGCAGTCTTTAATGTATAAAATTTTTTTAAATATTTTTTATATGTCAATAAATACAACTTAAATAATTTCTATATATTATAAATTTATATTTAATTAATTATTTTTTACAGTTTTATATCAGGAATAACACTCCTTGGTACCCCAACGGAAATTTATCTATTCGGGATTCAATACCTTTATGTAGTTGGAGGTGTTATAACAATGGGATTCGTCATGACGTACGTTTATCTACCGGTCTTCCATGAATTAAAATTGACCTCAACATATCAAGTATATAAAAAATTATTAAAGATATAATTTTTAATATCTAAAATTATCTATTTTAGTATTTAGAAACAAGATTTGATAAAAGGATGCGATTATTTGGATCGGTCATGTTTACTTTGGGATCCGTAGGTCATCATAAAATCTTACATTAGATAAAAAAAAAAATTAAGAAATACCATATTTTTTCTTTCTTTTTTTAGATGACCTGGTTACCAATTGTGATATATGTACCAGCTTTAGCCTTTAACCAGGCGACAGGTGTCAATGTCCATTTGATAACACCTATCGTATGTTTAGTATGCATTTTTTACACCTGTGTGGTAAGAAGTTTTTTTTTTTTTTTTTGTTTTTTTTTTCTCACACACTTAAAACAATTTTCACAGAGTGTGAATTGCAGGGTGGACTTAAAGCTGTTGTCTGGACTGATGTAGTACAGACTTTCCTAATGTTTGGAGCTATGGGAATGGTTATCGTGAAGGGTACCTATGATGTAGGAGGTGTAAAAAATGTTTTCAAAAAAGCATGGGAGA
The DNA here is from genome assembly GCA_001932985.1 of Proctacanthus coquilletti. Classification (NCBI taxonomy): domain Eukaryota; kingdom Metazoa; phylum Arthropoda; class Insecta; order Diptera; family Asilidae; genus Proctacanthus; species Proctacanthus coquilletti. The sequence continues at coordinate 222,869 of MNCL01000204.1, read as the reverse complement.
GTGGTAGAATTGAGGCTCCAGAGTAAATAAAATTAAATTGATTAGAATTTTAATTTATTTTGGAAATTTTTACAGCTTTACATTTGATATGAAGATAAGACACACCGTGTGGTCATTAATACTAGGCGGCTTTCCGCATTGGCTCAAAAGTAACGCGGTCAGCCAGAACATGATTCAGCGGTATTTATCGCTGCCCACGGTGGCTAGTGCACGACGGTAATGAATGGAGTTATTTATTTGCACAAGGTGTCACTTAATTGAATATGCACTATTTTACATTACTAGATTTTTTTTTTTTTATTATTATTAATATTTTACATCACATTTTAAATACGGGGGTTTGATTTGAAATCGAATGTTTTTTTAAAATTTGTATTAACCCTTTTTTTTTACTATTTTACTATTTCACACGCGTGAAAATGTGTTTAATTTTTATTCATAAACTTAAAACTTATCGCTTTTTATGCTGGCAATTTTATTTTTGTTTTGTTATTTTATTTTAAACTTAAATTAATATAATAATTTCCTAAACATTTTGGGTGTAATCCTTTCTTTTCAAAATGGTTTATGGAATAATTAGGAACCAAAAATGTATTACCCTATTTTTTTATATTTAATAGAAACGTTTTCTATTATTAAAAAAAAAAACTTAGAAGACACACCTTGCGTTATATGTAAAAAGTCACATTCATTCAAATTTTATCCTTTTACTAGAGCACTATGGTTCTTTATCCTTGGAGTGCTACTTTTACTTGGGATTTGTGCCTACAGTGGACTGCTAATTTACGCTACATACTACGATTGTGACCCACTTACGACAAAGGTATAAATTTAATGAAATTAAAGCGCCCCAAGTAATTCCACTTCTTGTGGTATAGCTGGCCAGAGCTAAGGACCAAGTACTTCCACTGCTTGTTATGGAGACTCTCGGTGACTACCCGGGACTACCAGGAATGTTTGTAGCCGGAGTATTTAGCGCTGCTTTAAGTTCCCTTTCAACTGGTCTCAACTCGATGTCTGCAGTAGCTCTCGAGGACTTCTTTAAGTCGTTCTGTAAAAAACCTCTAACAGCTTTCCAGACAGCGATCATAATGCGAGCAGTGGTCGTCGTTTTTGGTGCCATTTGCGTATCCTTGGTATTTGTTGTCGAGAAATTGGGCACTGTTCTACAACTATCGATGAGTCTGGGAGCTGTATCGAATGGACCATTACTAGGAATTTTTACGATTGGTGTAATGTTGCCATGGGTCGAAGGCCGAGTTAGTAGAATAGAACACCCCTCGGGGATGAATGGGTAATTTCAGATTAATTGAATGTACTTTTACAGGGTGCGATTATCGGCGGTACAACCGGTCTCGCCATAATGGCATGGATATGTGCTAAAGCACAGGCTGCAATTGCTTCTGGAGAGTTAGCGTTTAAGACGAAGCCATTAGCAACAAACGGCTGCAGTTATACTTACATACCGTCGAAACCCATGAGCATGTTGGCCATTAATGCCACTGAACAATCGTTTATCGAACCACCAGTGTAAGATATGACTTAATTGGACTATAATAACAAAATAAATAATATTATTATTATATTTTTTATTCTATTTACAGGGATCAGTCTTTTCGCATCTATCACATATCATACCTGTGGTATACCATGCTCGGAGCTCTCATAACAATTATAGTGGCACTCATTTGTTCCTTCCTTCTGGGCGCCAACAAAGCAGAGGATGTTGATCCCAAACTGTTAGCACCCTTTGTCAGAAGACTGATATCTAAATCGAAATTGACAAAAAAGAAACCTGGACCTAGATTAGAACCTGTCGGTACAGAAGATAGTGTGAGATATTCAAGTACAATTGATTTAAAAACGATCAGTAAGGAGGTAGAAGCTAGGAGTAAACTATAGTTGTTATGTTTCTTATTTTAGTTTTTTATTAAATTCGAATATATTTCTTTTTTGTTTACGAATTTTTGTGTTTTTCTTTTCATTGATATAATTTTAAATTATAACATTTTGAAATTAAATTCATTGCATTTTTGTAATATAAGACATTTATATGATTAAAATACTAATTTATCAGTTTTTAATTTTGTTTTAAGGATTTTTTTTAACAGTAAAGTGTTCTATATTAACTTAGTAAGTAAATTTTTACTCATTTCATTTCAATGCTCCACATAGCTCTGGAATTGAACAGAAATATTCTTTCTTTTTTTCCAAAACAAGATATTTGAAAAGAATTTCCTTTTTGAAATTTATTTCATATTAATATTTCTCTAATTAAAGTGTTTTCTATTGATTAAAGTAAGAAATTTTAACAGCATTAAGCAAATTACGAATAGTTCCAGATTAAGTTTTTCCTTCATACGTTTCTTCAGAAGTATAAGGAATATTTTTATTATTTCTCATTTTTATTACTAATAGAAAATAAATTCATTATTGTACTTTGTCTACCTGTACAGGTTTGTTTAGAAGACAAGTGTTTGTCCATTAGCCCGTGTCGAACGATTTTGCATTTGAATAAATTAAGGTTCTCCCGAAAACCAAGTGCTCTATTAGTGTCAATTAAATCGTTGGCACCCACTGGTGGAATAATATTGACATATGAATGGTATGACATCAGCTTTTGGCTGTGTTATAGGTTCACCTCCCATATGACTTTGTTATTGAAAACTGCCCCCAAGCTGATTTTCAGCCACAGCTAGAAGCCAGCCATAGATGACGATGGAACGACTATGGATGATGGGAATCAAGTGTTCTGGATCACGGCAGGCAGGCACCATCAGTAGGAGATTTAATCCCTGCAACCGGTAGCAAACAAAGCATCAATTTAGGGTTAACCGATGTTTTCAAATGCCAAACTCTGTGAAACATTTGGTGTATGGGTCATACCCGGGCACTGGCACTTCGGCAACCGATTCCTCTGTATATGGGCCACAGATAGATAGATTCTGGATTTCGATACTCTCCAGTTCTATAGACGTAGAGGCGGATAGGTAGATTCCCGTGGGAATGTGTGGGAACATGTGCAGCACATGCCGACCCGTCGTCTATAGCTCCCAAAACCCTGGGCAGAATACATCAATAGCTGTCGAAGACTATGGTACCGAGGGTGTGTGATTGCTAGTCACCTTCAGCACCTGAACTGTCGCCTGAATTTTGTGGTGATTACATTTACACTCGAAGTGTTTGGGGGCTATTTTTACCTAAAAAAAAAAATCTTTAAATCGATAGAGATTTCTACACCAGTTACAGGATAGTAATTTAATTGGAATCTCTTCAAGATGGTGCACGGCGAAAGGTACAAAAGGAGCAAAAGGTTTATGTTCAGCACAATATCGTTGGTAGAAATTCGCTAAAGGAATCCCACGAGGTGAGAGGGCGGCTCGACTAAGGCTGAGGGGACACACAAGTTTGCACAAGGCTTTGCCAACATACTCTCGCACTCACCTAGAATGCAGGTGCATATGTGCGGAATTCCAAAGTCTTCAATCTTTATTATCTCAACAAATAATATTCAATTAGCGAGTCTGAATTAATTAACTTGCGGCGTATGTGCTACCCACCTCATCCCGTCAGGCTTACTGCAGCCACTATCGTACACATACGTTTTTTGGGTACCATGTTGGGTGCCTTTTTCGGGGTGATATAGGGAAGGGGGAGGACAGCACACCTAATATTTACCTAGTCGTAACGTACTGAGAATCCTATGGTACCATCTTACCTATTCTTACCTATCTGTTCCTTCTAGAGCTTCTATCTTTCCAGTTGTAGTATTCGTCGTATTACCGGCAACTTCTGCAGGAGACTTTGAGCAAATAAAAGTTTATAGAGGCTGATTGTATTTGCTTTAAGAATGGCTTTTGTGAATCACTAATGCACCTGAACTCACTGAGGTGCACTAATTTTCTTGTCTAAAAATTGTATTAGGAAAGTGAAAATTCTAGTCGGCAGGAACATCTGGAAATCCTAAAGTTCTATTTGTGTGTTTACCCGTCATGGTTTATGGGGAGGAGTTTCTAAAGGACTGTACACTATTTGTAACAAGACTAAGAATAGAAGCTCCAACAGCGACAGAAACGGTCTATTAATGGATTTTTCAAAATAATATTATACTTTTTCAATTTTACCATTTACCTGAGACTCCTTTTACACTCCTACGTAGTTTTTTTATTTTGATCTTTAGTTTATAAGGCTATTTAATTTAATTCTTGGATAATAGCAGTCAATTTAAGCATAGTGTGCATAAAAATTACCCATACTATGACCAAAGCAGACTATCAAAGATTTTTCGTCATATTCGTTGACCCCTCGCTGACCTGATCCGTCTTTGATCTGATCGAGTTCACCGAAAGAGCCAGACTGAAGATGATCCGGTCGCTACTGCTGATGTAGTTGAACTCGCGGTCACCATTTCGGACTCAGTGGCTTCTCTATTAAATGTTCTATTGCATAGAGTACGTCTGGAGGAGCGACCTCTGAGCAGATAGCACTCTACGGAGTCTGCAAATGTGGCCTTATAGGTCAATTAAATTTTAAATTGTCTTTTCCATAAGATTTCCTTTTCTTATTCTGGATTTTAAGAAAAAAATTCTATAAAATCATTGATTACTTGGCTAGCGATGAAATTTGTATAATTGCCAAAACAAGGGTTCCATTAGATCACTTATAAATACGAGTATATAAAATTTCAATTAAAATTTTATGAAATTGACAAACCCCTAAGAAGTTCCATTTGTAGACGAAGGGTGTGTCAAACTTAGCAATCATTTTAATCCGCGCTTTTCTTTGATCTCGTTTTTTTTTTTTTTTCTACACCCGCTATACTTTCTCCTGTCTATTTGCGTTCGCGGATAATTCGATGATAATACCCATGGTCCCGGAGATCCGAGAAAAAATTAAAAACAACGTCAATAGTGAACCTCCTTAGCAAACAAGACAGGATGAGGGGAGAGGATGAGCATCAAGTATTTTCGGGATAGTCTTGCGCCAGAAGCAAGGAATAACAAAGAATCTTTATTGAATCGAATTTCCTTTGAGACGATCAACCAGAAGACGGCAATAACCGACAGCAAAGGATATCTAGGGATTTTGGAAAGGTAAGTAAACAGCGTCGTCGACAGACGTCTTCCGTTTTTTTTTTTTTGCCTTCAGAGTTCCTTATTTTTTGTTGTCGATGTATTACGAAAGTATTACGAAAGTTTTCTATTAAACGGTGCAGTTTAGCTCAGCCCCCATTCACCCCCTGTAGGTATGATCAGGATGGGGGTAGTAATCTTTCAAGAGATGAATGTCACTCTCTTGACTTACAGATGTCGACGCGAATTTGATTATAGTCGCGCTATGCTGAAGAGGGATTATATCCTCTTTGTCAAAAAAAAAAAATCGCCTTGAGGCGATTTCAATCACTTCAAAGCACTGGTTCCTAGAAGGATGGATACTAATACCTTAGATCCTTTCTAAGGAATGATTAAAAATTGTATCCTATAAACATTCCCCCCTTCAATATCAATTACTTGTACCCTCCTTTCTCCCGCGATCTGCATCTAATTCACATTTTTTGTATTATGAAAATACTGGACAATTTGTTCTCACCACGGAGTTCAATTGAGTACTTCCCTCAGATTTTGGGATAACACTGCCCTTTTTCGATATCGTTGCTCCCTAATTTTTTTTTTTTTTTTTTTCTCTAAAAGGGCATTTACAGAAGGAGGTGTATGGGAAGGTTTTGGCGTAAAGTGAATTTTCTGGTACGTTACCTCGTTCAACCATTTACGTTTCCGGGGTGGATGTGTGTGATAGCCCTTAGGGTTTGTTTGAATAAGGATGGAAGGAAAACAGCAACGGACCTAGCGACTTCTGAGAGTATACTGTACCGGAAGCTAGAGGATACAAGTAGAAATTGACTTCTTGTTTTTGCTATTTTTTTCCCTATTCCCTATTGTCTTATTTGATGGACAAGGGAACAAAAGATGTTTTTTTTTTTTTCTTTAAATACTTATTTAATTATGTCCCTTTTCAAAAATCAGGCGGTGGGCGGAGAGGGATATTTATGCGTTGAAATTATCTAAGAGAAACTATTTTTGTCAGATTTCTTAAACACAATAGAAGTTAGAAATACGAATTTTGAAATATTTTTCTGTTTGTTTGTTCGCGATCCACAAGAAAACTATTAGATGAATTTTGATTAAATTTGGTACAGTAGTAGCTTATGATCCTAGTCAACAACTAGGATAGTACTAATTGCAAAAATTCCACTTTTAGGTCTGAATTTCAGTCTCCAAAAGGGTTGACAAAATTTTTTTATTAACAAACCTATTGAGTGTGATATCAAATGAAGGCTTATTAAACGTCCATTTCAATAATACATGATTTATGAAAATTTATAAAATTAGTTAGAACAAATATTTTTAAAGTCTGATTTGTAAATTGTACCAATGTGTATCATAAATTCGTACCTGCCATTAAAGATTAACGCATAAGAATTCGTGCGTGACATGAAATGCATTGAAAAATCTTGAAATTTCTAAATCTTGAAATCTTTCATTGAAAATGTACGTATAATTAAAAAGGAATTTTCAGAAAATAAACATTTTATTTTTTAGTAGAACTTTTCTAACTATTCCTATATGTGTATATTTCCACTATTGATAACCATTAACAAAAAAATTCTAGTGACGAATAATCGTTCGCTTAATCAAATTTAATTGTCCTACACCTTAGTGGTACAGACCATCATATGTCTGGGGCCATAAATAAACTTGAGTGGATTAATATATCATCAAAGAATATGACAAAACACTCTTGAAGACAATGAGAAACTCCTGCCTGAAACTATGGAACCTGGATAGAGACATCAGGCGAAGAATTATTGATAGTCGAGAAGGAGGCCATTTATCAATATTACAGTCAGGAACGGTAGAGGGCAATCTCAAGGATATATAAGGATACAACTGTTCCATATTGGAGCATTGTATAGTAGCAAAAAATAAATTCCAGAATTCTAGAAACGATAACGTATAGTAGTAGTAGATGTTGGATACCCTATAATAGTCTCGGATTACTGCTACTATTGCTGCTACTGTTGCAGCGACATCCCGTGTCTCCCACAAGTCCATAAATTACGATCCATTATTGAGTTGCTCCAAGAGTTTTCCGCTCCGACAATGGAGCAATAAATTTTATATATAAGGAAGTCGTTGGCAATACGATTCGAAGCGGAACTGTAATGATGGGCGTGCTGGGATCTCCTAATGGTTCTTCGTCTTCACATCATACCCTTCACGCACCTTATTTTTTTATGAAATTTAAACGTAATCCCAATCTATTTTTATTCTAAAGTTCAATATTTTTACTTTATGCATTTTTGATACAAGTTTGAATATTTAACTCTTTGTCATCAAAATCGACAGTAAAAAAAAAATATCAAAGACGTAAAAAACACCATAATAAAATACTTTTTCTTCAATGTGAATTTTTTTATTCAAATTTTGATTTTAATTTAAACGTTTTTATTAATATTTTGATATTAAACGTTTCTTCCTAAGAAGTGGGAGTATTAAAAAATTGTGAACATTAATGGAAATGACGTGGTTTACTACACGCGTACACGCACCGTATATTCGAAAATGTTGTCAAAGAATCACCAAATAATTAGGACCGAGATGATTAACGCGCGAATGAATTGATCCTAAAGGGTAGAAGGGGCTACACAAGGTTCGTAAGGGTAATAAAATTGTTTTACGACTACTTTCACTTGTTAGCAATAAAACGAATTCGATTTTTATAGCCGCAACTTTCACGTCCTCTAGCATGAAACCCATTCCTAACACATGCGTATCCCCATCGTCATACCACCGTTTTAGCCTTCGAAGAAAATAGCAACATCCGATGTTGAAAGAACCGAGCATGGATTAAAGGGTATTGCCTAACCTCAAAGTACCAATCGTCAGAATTTTTACGATCACCGAATGAGCTGAGTGCCTCCGGCCAAGAATTTGATGGTCAGTTGGCCTGGGGGTCGGGGGTGGATGATAGCAGGGTTTGGATATGGTGGCTGTTGATTGCCTTACAGGCATCGAGACAACATGTTTGCCATTTTCTGGCGTATATTGAAACTAATCAAGTTGCTAGCCCACCTCCCTGATGACTATACCATCGTCCGGCCCTAAACTACCTTAGCACATGAATCCTTTTGTATGGGAATCGTTGGTTATTTCGTTGTTGCGTCCAATGCACATATAGGAAAATAAAACCCTAGCTCCTTGAGCAATTCCGTTTTATCCTAGACTATTAAAGACAATATTGTAATTCTGTTTCGATTTCTCATTAGGGACAATCCCAGCATCTATCCCCGGCTAAGACTAGGGCAGAAAACTAGACACAGAAGAGATCTGGCACAAAACCAAAATGTCGACACTCGTCGAAATGCCCGAGACTTTGAGAAGCTGATGTTAGAACAGCAACAGAAGTTCCGATTCCACAACAGGATTCAGGATTGGGGGTAGTCTATCTGGCTTGTAATATGGTTGCAGTCATTAAGGGGTTGCTTTTTATGTTACCTCCAGCCATTTACATTGTAATAATAGTTTTTGCCCGATAGAACCAGAAAACTTGGTTCTCCCCTGCCTTTTGCTATACGGGTGGATAGATCGAGAGGTATAGGGAGCGTGAGGACCTTCGAATAAGAGCTAATCAGGGTATACTGAAGGGAGCGCGGGAGGATCTAGCGATATTGTTGCTGAGGGATTGTGTGTGTCTGCTCAGTTAAGTAGATTGAAGGAATTTAATGGACCTTGAATCGTTCTCATTTATCCCCGAACATTAGAAAATGCAATTGTTTTGCTATACCCGGCCATGGCATTTCGGGTTATTGCTTTCTGGTATAGTAGCAGCATTAGGACGCCTCTATCGGTCTGCAAGAAGTGTATGCGTTCATAGGATAAATTGTCGACGTTCTAACGAAATGGATTTTCTTCTTTTTTTTCTTGTTTTTATTTTTCTTCTTTGAAATATTTATTAAAAAAAAAACGTCTGAATGTATTCTAGCCTATAAAAATCGTCCATCATACCATTTTCCCTTTACCATCAAAAAAAATATAGAACAGGTATATTGGCTCTCGTTCTAGTAATTGAGACGTGATACCTTCGCCGGTGGGCAATTTGTAAATATTTCTTCTCATAAATGTCAAAATCGGGAATTAACGATGAAATGTAGCTTGAAAAGTAGTGTCGATCTTACAGGTGTATAAAATTATGGCAAGCAGGTGTCCTTTTTACCTATATAGACTTTTATATATATTTTCTTTTCCATGAGAAGAGGAATTCTGCCCTGTCCGCGAATTCTAGACCCATTTTCTTTTTATGACATTCGATGTATCATTCGCCCGGTTTTTCGTAGAAGTGTAATCAAAATTTGATGGCTTATCTGATTTGATGGTGTACGACTGCGACCGCAGTTGATGTAGAACATAAACGGAAGCTATTAAGTCGTAAATTGCGTTTGGGAACCAAAAAGGCGCGGCTAGGAGCTTTTGCAGGCCCTTAACAGGGAAGTTGTAAAAAGTGCTTGATTTCATATATGCAACAACTTTTTGGGATTGAAGACTTATGGAATAGAATTTTATGGGAGTTTCTATTCATTTTGGACTTGGGAGAATATTTTTAATGTTTCTCATATGATACTCGGTAATAGGATTATAAAATATGATAATATTTTGATGAAGGTCAGTAGTTTAATTGTCTCAATTTGTATCAGAAATGTTTTTAAATCAAGATCTATAAAATCCATGTATATAATACTTTTTGAAGGATATTTAACCTACATTTTAGGAGTTTAGAAGCAACAAAGAAGACTAGACAGATTTATATAAATTATTGTCCAAAAGTCTCCATTGACCATAAGGATGGAAATCTCTTCTTATGAGGTGGAACTTGAGGTGCGTACACAGGGTTTTGCCCTCTCTTACGCAAGTTATGAGGATTTCACTTGAATTTTTAGATAATACAAATATCAATTAGTAACATTTTACTTATAATTAGAAAATGTGTCAATCATCTACAAAAATCTGAATAGTTAACTTTGATCTCACATGTTACGTGTCATGTGGTACGTCGTAACATATCGAAGATTATTCTTGTTATTCTCAAGTGATGCTAAAAGAAATAAACAGACAAACAAACTGAATTCTAAAAATTGTAAAAGAAATTTAAACAAATTTATATCTTAGTAAGATTTTTTGTAATTTCATATAATTTTTAATAAGTGAATATATAAGAAGATTTCTGTTATTGTTAAACGTAAGTCTTTAAATAAAATTTAAATTAAACTTAGAAACATTAAATTTAGCACGCAAAAATATTCCTTCAAATTTAAAAAATTTTTGTAAAATTATGATTTATGTAGAATTTCAAAATTCTGTACTAATATTATTTTTATGTTTATGTCTAAATGTAAAATGGAACTACAGTGAATACAAAGCAATAGATTCAACTTGTATTAATTCGTTAATGAAAGTAACTAAATTATGGTATTGTTATAAATGATTATACCTTATCATGTTCTGTAAATTTTTATATCTAATTAACAACGAAAATCTTGTTGGTTAATGTTTCAAATAATTTCTTTAAAAATGATTATTTTACATTGTAAACCAATTGATATTTAAGAATCTTAAGACTTTTTAGTCTGTTAAAAGTGGTAAAGAAATTTCATTCTTGTCTGCTATTGACGTCAGAAACGGCCAAAATTGTTTTCTTTTATATAAATCGCTTTTAAACGTAAATTTGACGATTTTATTTTAATTTAATAAATAATTTATTTAATTTTCCCTTTTTTAATGGCCTGGTAGGATCTAAGAGTTACCGAACAGTCTTAATAAACTAAAGCTGATATTTTGGGATATATTTCTTAATTATATTCAGAACTTCTTTATATTTTATTTTTAAAATTTTATATTAAAAAGAGTTTAAAAAAGCGAATAGTTTGTTATTAATATAGTTTTTTTATAATTATTTATTAATAGCCTTAATTTTTTTATATAAAAGTACTTGGCTCAAGAAGCACCTAAAAGACTGTACCACTATTTTACTTAAGTACTTATTTACTGTAGCTTAACAAAGGAATAATAATAATAATAATAGTAATATTAAAGAGAACGGAATTATGTTATTTATTGCTTCATACATGGGACTAGAAGTACTACATTTTAAATTATACTTATTTTTCTTTAATTAAAAAAAAAGAATTAAAAATATCCTAAAATTTATCCAAAATTTTCTATTCACGTTTACAAGTTACAATGACACGCTCTTTAGAAGTAAACAAACATCTTTTTTTATTTTTATAAAATATTAGTTAAAATTTTTAGGTATTGAAAATTTGAGCGTGAAAAACGCTCAGGAAATTATTTTAATTATAATAAAATTAATTCGTAGGTGTACCCTGTTATTATTTTTAAATTTTTCCAAGGTAAATTTCGTATATGATAGTATAGAATTCAAAATGTGTCCAAGCTCAAAAATTAAATTGATTAACCTGTTAAGTTTTTTGCTTAATTAATCGAGTCCATTCTAAAGAGCTTCGCGTGAAAGTGGACAGTCTATCGGGTTGATTTTTATCGTATTATTTGTATCATACTACATAAAACTTTTCGTGATGCCATCTGCTAATATTGCACCTTTGCTCTACTAAACCCGATAAATTGCACGTGTCCAACTAATCGAAAGTCTCCAGTGCGTCCCTAGTGCGCCCCAGTGCAATACACCCTAGTCCACTGAGGAGTTTTTCATATCCCATTTGTGGAAACCTCCTACAGGCCGGTCATGTGTCTCTCAACTTAATAAATTCAATATTGACCAGGAACGCCGGTGCCGGTTATAACAGGAAGAAGCAACGGCCCCATATCACGTTTTATAGTTGTGCAAATGACCCAATTGGACACTGGGATGACCAGGACCGAAAGGGGCACCATTGCGGTGTCGATAGAAGGTCCCACTCGGGGCCGTTTGATGGATACCACCGTAAGGGTGGATGGTCATTATTTCGTGTATTGGGAACGATATACCACAGAACGTTCGGATGTTCAGACCTGTGGTCTCTCGGACGAGAATAAGGCTTTACATTAGATTGGCAGTTCACCGGCCAGCGGATCACATCAAGAAACGTAATCTCTTTGGCTAGGGCAACACCAGGTTTCCATTGGGGTTCAATTAAACACAGTTGTGTACTCACTGGGATACACATGTGACCGATTCAGCCTCTAATTGGAATTCACTAGCCACACCATCGATTCCTGGTTGCTTGGTCTTATCAATAAACCGTGGATTGTCTTTTGTAGGATTAGGGTGATATTATTACTTTCTAAATTGGAGGATATTTAATTCATCGAAAAAAATTTTTTTTTCTTAATTTGATTTGTCTGGAGTAAATTTAAAAACTGAACCTTCAAGGTTAAAACTTTAAGGTACAGACAAACATTTATAAGTTAAGTCAATTAACCCTATGATCAGAGAATAAAGACGTTAATAGTGAGGCATGTCCAGTCTTATAACTTGGTTGTATTTATGGGTATGTCCAATACCACTGGACAGTGGGGCCGCAATAGGTTACATTTTCTTTCTAATGCCACGACATCTTTTTTAATTTCGTTCACTAGCTCTCAAGAAATAGTTATATAAGATTAAGAGCTAAAATTTTTTATTCTTTCATAAGTACTAAAATAATTTCAATCTATTTTTAATAAAAATTAAATGTCTTGGAATTCAATAAATGGTTTGTAAACTTTTGGAATGGGATTTGGATGGTCTATCACCCATTTTATTTTTATTTCTTTGTAATGTTGTTTTTATGGAATGCCTACCTAACAAATGGGATTATAATTGATGAAAATTTTATCAAAATTCTAAAAACTTAATTTGAAAACCCTTAAGAACTGAATCCTGTTTCTCATCAAATTTTTTGTTACTTTCAAACTAAGGTATCACCTTAGATAATAGACCCTAGACCCTACTAGAAATCCCTGTATTCATATCAATTTTCATGTTTTGACCATGTTATATATCAAAATGTATAGATCATTAACATATCCACGCATTAGAACATCGCAAAATTTAATTAACGTGATTTTCATAGGATCAAATTTGTCATTTAGATTTTTAGAAAAGCCTATAATTTTTGTAGTAATCATTGAATAATTCTTTTTTTTCTTGTAGAATTTAATTAGAATATCAGAATTTAAGAGACTATTTAGAATTTATGTGTTCACAAGAGCGCGTATATGTAACTTATTTTATATCCACTGATATTACAAGAGATCTATTTTTTAAGATTTTATATTATTAGTTCTTATATTTTTCTCATCAAAAAATATTTTTTTGGCAAGTTTTCTGTATTTTATTAATACTATACTTTTACATATACCTTGACACTAAATAGAAAATTTCTTTTCGAATCGATCACATTTTAAACTGATACTTAAGAAAATATAATTTGAATTTAATAGTTTTATTCTAAAAATTGCATTCCATAACACCATTTTTAATATGATAGCAAGTTGGATAAAATGTTTAACAATTTATTCAAAAGCATTGTCCTAAAATTCAATTAATACTGTTGTATATACATCTTTTTATTCGTTAGTAATAGAAATGTACATTTCAAAAGAAGTAATAAAATGATTATCCTTTGCAGCTGATAAAATAATTTTAAAATCTCCAAATGGTATAACAACAGGAAAATCTTTTTCTGATAGTTGATAATCATTAACCTCGTATAAATTCTGTTAGAATAAAAATAATAAAATTGAATGTATATTTAAAAAAAAAAATAATAATAATAATAATTTTTTATAAAATCTTTAAGCACCTTTGGTATAGGACATGTTCCTTTCGGGGGAAAATTTGATGATTCAATGAAACCATCCATAAAAGAAAGACTGTCGTAAAATTTACACGTTAGATCAGAGGTAATAAAAATTGGATGCATCAAATACGTTCCAGTTACAGGATTTAATTTGTAAATTGCCAAAGTTAACTAGAATTATTTATCGATTTTATTTCTATTTAATTGAAAATTTTCTTATAAAATTTTACCTTCACATCGTTACCGAAATTTTTTAATAATTCAAGATGTCCGTTTAATACTAATTGATTTTTTGCTATTCTTGTTGTTCTTAAGGTGATATCTTTCACCCAAGAATTGTCAGTGTTTGGAGAAAGAACAAATTTGTGAATGTTTATTGAAGAGCTCTATAAAATAAAACAAATAAATTTATGAATATTAACATTCAAATTTTAATGAATATACTTTGGATAAAGAAAAATTAGCTAGAGAAATAAATAAGATCAGCACACGTTTTAAATCCATTGTTTACTGAAATTTTTGTATTAGATGCTTTTCATTTATATACAAAGATAAAAGTGATAATTGTTTAAAAAAAAAAACAACAACAATAACAACACTTGCTGAATTATATTTCGTGCTATAATTAATTTTGTTATCTTTAGCTACTCAAATTTAATAAATGAAACTTTTCAAACCAAGTCACGAAATAATGATGTGAAAACTTTGATAATTTCTAAAACACGTAATTCACTCTTTTATTAAATTCTTATATAAGTTAACACCTAAAATTGGTTTCAAGATTTTCTTTACTATAAACATTAATTAAATAAACAACAAAATGTCAAGATAAGGGATAAAATAGGAAAAAAAAAAAATTAATTATAATTCTTAAGAACAATATCCTTCTACGTATCTATCAGTAGAGATGTGATCTTAAAACAAATTTGAAACTAGTGTAGTCTAGTGACGTCTTTGTAACATACACTGGCAACTAGAAGTTTAATAGAATATTTTTTGAGTTAGTACTTGTAAGAGAGGCAGAGCATCTAATTTAAGATCACATAATCAACTCTTAAACTTAAAAATTAGTAAATGTTTTTCACTAGAAAATATTTCACGATTAAATTTTTCTTTTTCAAAACCTTTAAGTGATATTCTAAAAATATGCCCCATATCAAGATCCATCCAATAATCCTATTCTATAATTTATCAGAATTTCCTTTCTTTAATCTTAAAACTATTAAAACCACTCCCACCTACCTGTCCCCTTATTTTGTATTGTTTTTTCTATTCATAGAGGCCCTCATCATTTTCTGCCATCCGTTCCTATTACCACAATACCATCTCATGCCGGCAGGATTCGTTAGGCCTCTCCTAGCCACCAAGGACCAAAAGTAATTCTTTCCCAATGCGCTCTAATTCCGGTCAAAGCCTTGGGACAACATTAGTCTTCGTCCATATGCTGAGTGGCATAACCAAACCATAAATCATTGGGTCCGGTATTTATTATTTGGAGACAGCTCTTGGACGTCCATACCAGGACCGTGGAGAGTGGTTGGTTCTAGCCTTTATAAGGACAAGAAAAAAATCGCTTCTAATGAATTTCAGGAACACATGTCCACCTATTTACCTCGACTGCTAGCCATCAATTGAATACAAATGTCAAAGTGGAACAATACCATCACTACTACCACCATCTACCCATACCCCAAAGGAAGGGGGAAATAGGCAAGTAAGAAGGCTTTTCTTATACCCCAAAATCTCCTTGGGGCGCACTTTTGGTTTTCGATTTTCCTTGAACAATAAATTTATTGTTGTTCCATTGCTGGCCGCCCCCCAAAAATTGTCGAGGGAATTGAGTCCTGTTTTGTCTTCGTGTCTCCTTCATCAATTAATTTGTTTTCAAGTTGCCTGAATGCCTTTAATCCTCATTTATTCCTCGCCCCCGAGCAACATTTTGCCAGAAGGTTAGGTGGATTCCATACCCTCCAAGAAATTGTGGTAGTTTTTCTTTGAAAAGCACTTACCCATCTGAGAGAAATTCTCATCCGATTCCCAGTCAATGGTAGAAGAATTACATTGGGATGGGTCTATGGTTACCATCCAAGAATACCCCAAAAACTTTGGGCATGCCTAAATTTTTAGATGAGGTGATGAAAAGCTGGAAAATTCTCTGTTTCTCTGCTAAAAGACCAAAGACGATGGATTGATCTTGTCCGATGGTAGAGCGGCGTGTTTATCTTCGGTGTAATTACATCCATTTATTTGGGTATTGACTCCGGGGGCTCTTCTTTTGGGGAGCACAAATGAAGAATTGGCTGACAAGGACTGGCTATCAATAAGGAGCCCACTGACTTTTTGGTGCAAACGGGGGTACCTTTGACTTGAGTTAATTAATCTTTGCGCCTGTTAGTCTAGTGCCAATAAGTTGGATAAGTAGTCCAAAAGGAGACTGGATGAATTTTGTATTGAAAATTACTTAAAGTAAATTTTTGGGATCAATTACTATTTAAAAATTTAATTTGGATGATAAATCAAAGATTTTTATCAGGTGGGTAAATTTTTAAGAGTTATTTTTTGTTATTATTATATTCTTACAAGAGTTGAAAATATTGAGTTTTATTCATTTATTACTATTGAAAGGAGTAAATGTCCATAATTACAAAATAAAGTAAGCAGTAAAATTAATTCAATTAATTCAAAAAGGTTTAAAATAATTTTTTAAACCAAGTTCTAGAATCTTTTTTAATATGAGGAATCTTCTTACGTTTAGTGTCCATTTTTTGGGTATTTAATTCTTTATGATTTTTCAAAAATGTATCCATGTAAGAGTTCTTTTTAAAACCCGATAGCTGTAGAAGTTATGGAGGTGTGAAATCAAATGTCAGAGCTATTTTATAATAAATAGTTAATAATAAAGAAAGCATAATAAATTCTAGAAAAACATACAATCGTATTTAATAAATAATACTTATGTATACAAAAAAAACAAAATTTCTAACATTAAACAAAAGAACACCGTGTAATATTCCAAAATGCAATTATAATTTGTATTTAATCACCAAATTCAATGATACTTCTAATTCAAATTAGTCCAGAATTTAATACGAACACTTCCATTTCAAAAGGCTTATCACGTATTCTGATCTACCTGCAATCTTCCGAATCTATCAGACATTAAATACTCTAACAAACACCTCGCTTTACTAGGCCGTGAACAGTTTCATGCATTAAACAATTGTCGTTCACAATCCGACCATAAGTACAGGGAGGAATCAAACAACCCATTTCACTTGAAAAGCTTCTGGTCGAATGGGAGCGTCATCCTGATGAAGACTACCCTATCCTAACACCCTCGCTCTAGTATTCGACAACGTAGACGATAGGGTCCTAATCCACTTACAACTCTGGACTAATATTGTTCTCACATTAAATTGATCATTGAACACTGGAGTCCAGTCAGGATGCCATGAAACCAATTAAATTAATTGAAAGCTTCACTGCGCCCGGATGGAACCCCAATGGCTAGAATTATGGAATACGGTTCCAAGTCGACGGTTCAACCAATACCACATGACATTATCAATGGCCTATTGATTTCTAATCGGCTATTGAATCAAATATTGTACTTTTGATGATGACCACATCGAGAGTATTGTAAGAGTACTCATGCATGACTGTCGATAGCCTTTTTTGATGGAATTTCAAATGGAAATTGGATTATATGGTAATAGACTTATTTTAAAAAGACAAATTTTCAATTTTCTCATCCTTATAATAGGAATGGATGGTGTTAAATAATTCCCAAAAATTTTCAAACCCCTATTACTGCTTAAATGACCATCGGTCAATAGTACTTGTTATCTTATGTGTTTGACAATTTCAAATGAATAACAATTGACCATGAAGAGTTCAGTATTGTCCCCTTTTTGGGATGGTTGACCGCCCCAAGGATACTTGACTGGAAAGTTTTGCCTGAAAGTTTGTTGTCACTCGATAAACACTCGACAAAAAGTTTCATGGTGATCAAAACCGAAGACAATAAATAAAACGACAGCTGCAAGGGCTATTGTATCGGTGTAAATTGAAGGATACCCTCCCAGGCCAAAGGAACTTAAGAGAATATCCATTTCAATAAAACTTCCCTGCCGGATGTCGTCAGGGCACGGTATTGAGAATGGACAGGATGTCTTTGGCAGAAAAGGGGAGACGTCCTCCTTAAATGTTGAATGGGAAAATTATTTTACACATTATTTTATTTTTATTTTTTATTTTTTTTTAATACTTTTGTTCACATTTATTTTATATAATTGTTTTTACAAAGTTTGCTATTCTTATCGTCTCTCCAAAATGTTATAATTTTAATTTTACTCTCATTGCTGTGAAACATTTTTAACGTGAAATTTTTAATTTTACATTACCTACGCGTTATAGTCTTATTTAAAATTTCATTTAATAGTGTTATTTTGTTTTTTTTTTTAAAGGATTCTTCTCCTGCATTAAGCAACAAAATTGGAAATGGTGTTTTTCAAAATCTACTGAAATTAGACTAATAAATCTTCAGGATCTTGATCTGAATAAATCTGTACTTAAAATAAAGAAAATTAATTTAGTTATTTAATTATTGAGAAGATTGTTAGTAAAAGTTGTAGTTGTAGAAAAATGCTATTCTTTGTTATAAATTTGTAATTTTTCTTAAGTCTTTCTTTAGGTTTTCTTCATTTATAAAAAATATAATTTCTTAATTAATCTAGTTCAACAAGTAGTATGACAAAATTAAGAAAATGTATCAACTTCGACCAACTTAGAAAAAATATATTTTTGATAAACACGCATTTAAGGAAATGGTAATGTTCTAAGATGCTCCAGCTTTTCCCAGTTTGCCTTAATTTTATAAATTCTGACTTGAAATTTTAACTAGATACTTCTATGATCGTATGTTTTCAGGAAAAGTGTATTTTCTTTTATTAATAATGCAGTAGATTTTCTGATATAATACAATATAAAAAGTGTCAACTAATTTATGGAAGAATTAAGAAGGAAATCAGGACATAATGAGGATTTAATCTTAATAAGTTTTTTAATTGGTGAAAAAAGTTGGGTACTAAGTGTGCAAATATCCTAATTCCATTTACACTACTACTTCTTCCCGTCGATTTTTCGAAGGACCCTGGAAATTAATAATTATTTATATATACACGCATCCCTCGATTTACACGGTTTCGCTTTAACGTGATTTCGTTTTAACACGGTTTCGCTTTTACGCGGTTTTAAAATTTAAAAAGAAATATATGTATTTTTTTTTTCCTTGATTATCACACGTGGACACTGAGCGCGATCGTTTCACAAACTCAATTACAACACGAATCCAGGTCTTAGAAAATAATTAAAAAATGCGCTTAGTCCATACGAAGAAATTTAAAAACGCGTTCGCTAAAGTAAACAAATTTTGATCACTAAATTCTTAACATCAAAAAAAAATCTACTATAACTATCGAACCAATAATTCACCTCGTGACAAAATGAGACTTCCTCCTGGATTAAATTTCTTTTAGGAAAAGAAGAATCCTGCTTTTTAAAATCTCTGGCGATAAATAAAGACTGGTTTTAATTTTCTTTGTTTTTATTTCTAATGGATAATTTTTAATTTGAATTTAAATATTAAAAATAGGATGAAAAACAAATGTTTGAATACCCTTCGGCTTTAACTTTGAGTGGAACCAATCTCCGTTTTTCCATAAAATTCTTGCCTCATTTTACGCGGTTGTTATGAACATTTTTACGACATTTTGATTCCTATATCCCTTGATTCGATTTACACGATTTAAATTTCAATTGAAACTATACTACTTTTTTATATGCACACTGTGGATCATTTTACACGATTTTTCATGGAATTACCTACCGTGTAAATCGAGGGTTGGTTGTATATTTGTATATAAAAAACAATAATATTTTTAGCTATTATTAGAAATTATTATAAGTCTATAATGAAAATGACTTTTAGAGGGATGATACATAATTCATTTATATTTGTTCACCTAAAACGTGGAATCTAATCGTTCTACAAGATTTCGCAATTCGAGGGAATCTCCCATAGGGGCAATCTCCAAAATGATAAAACAGTAATAATCTGTGACAGTGCACAAAGTGTGTCAACAGTTAAACACAAATAAAAACACTTTGAGCACTTCATAAAAGCCCTAGAATTTCTGGATAATACAAAGGCGAGAAGAGGACTGCGACGTGAACTGTAGAAGAACAGGACTCCTCGGTGACTCCTTGTAGAAGAAAACCATGAAACGGAGGTTGTTTGCCTTCGTCGAGTTATACTATAATAAAACTTGCTAAATGCTCTCGTATAAAATATCAACGTAGTTTAAATTTACTTTCCATTCATATCACCGACCTACTTGTGAGACTGGGCCGTATATCCCATACCCTTTCTATCCGACATCATCATCATCATCATCCTTGTTGGTGGTAACGGCGAGACTACCGTCGTCTCACAATCATATACCACGACAGACCGCCAGATTGTATAGCGTCAGAGTAGCATCAGAACCGCTTAATACGCCTCATGTTCTGTAATATCGTCCCATTCGCATTATTAATTTCAATATGGGAAAGTTCTTTGTGTATCAACAAGTTGAAATTCAATTTCTCTGGATTCGTAATAAGTTCGCGAACATTTTAATATTTTCCATTAAAAAATATATGAAAGTTTGACAATGACGAACTGAGAGTTTGGATGAATCCAAAGGAAAACATTAAACGTAAAAGACAAACTAAAAGTTTCAATTGTTTAAATTTCATATTGAGTTTGGAGAATGAACATTTTGAGCTAGATTACAATGAAATCTTTTAATACGGCTTAAATGTAAAATGATTAATAATGATCTATTAGAATTCAAATATGTCATTATATCACGCGTTATTACATTCAACAAATTCAGATCAATACAATAAAATTAAAAATTATTAGAATATCAGAAAATGATTGAAATTTTTGCGTATTTTTTAGTAAAATTATAATATCAAAATTTTATTCTTATTCTTAATTATATTTAATTCCTATTATTTTCTACAATATTTTAAAATTATTTTTAAAATATTAATTAAGTAAAATTATTATGATCATGTTGTTAACATCAATGTTAAAATATTAAACGTTAATTCAACGTCGAAATAAAAAAAAAATTGTAAGTTTTATAAGAATAATTTAAATAATTTGATTAATTTTATAAGGATAATTTAAATTATGATGTCATTGCTGTGTATAATCGTCTATTTAAAATTTATTATTTTGAAACGTACGGTTTATCAAACATTTTTTTAAATTTTACTACTTAGTAGGAGTTTAAAAAAAATTGTCAAAATGGAGAAATGTGTGATTATTAATTTATTTATAATTTAAATAAATAAAAATGTTACTTGAAACAATAAGTAAAATTAGTTAATATAAACACAAATAAAGACGTTTAAAATAAAATTGTCCTTCTCGTTGTTTAAGGGGGTATATCCTAATGAAACAGATCAAAAAAATCAAAATTTTTTTGCATTTTTTCTTCTCAAACAACGCCTACAACGAATTTTTCAAAATTCGCAAAAATTTCAAAAGTCATAGAGGTTTATACCTAGGGACAAGTCGGCCGTAAAATGACCCGTCAAAATTTTAGACGCTTTTCCTGAAAAAAATCAGTTTTTTTTCAAAACATCTCCCGCGATAAATCAACAAATAATCAACCGATTTTAATAAATTTGTAATAAGTCTCAAAAAATTTTTCTCTGTTTTTTGTTTTGGACTTTTTTAAGTAGCAAAAAAATCAAAATTTTATGTTTAACAAGCCGGTATTTTATTTTATGTGATTATTTTTTAATTATCCTAGTTCAATCTAAAGCGACAACTTCATAATTTTAATTTTATTATTAAAATAAAATAAAATATTTTTTTTTTTTCGATGATTATTATGAATGGAATATTTTTAGTGTTCACTTGGTACCTGTATGGAGCCTATATTTTTTATTTTACTTCTGTTTTTATTAAAAATATTACAATTTGGAGAAGATATAACAAAAAATGCACTGTAGAAGCTAGAAAATTTTAAACCTTTTTTTTTATTAATAAAAAATACGCGAAGTTCATCTATTTTGTTATCGGTTTAATGAAAAAACCGCCTTAAATAAGAATTATTGCTATTTAAAAATTGTTAAAAATATTTTTTAATGAAAATTTCTTGGGATTTGTCTGTTCCTTCTCGAATAACCTGAAAACTACTGAAGGGATGAGTAAACTGAAGTATGCATCATCTTGACACCGTATCTAGGAGTTGGGACAAATGAAGTTCGGTAATATTACACTCTTTTTATAGGTAATTTGGGTAAGATTTAGAAATGATAATTAAATTAATTGATTTATTGACAGTATGACAAAAAAAAACTTGTACAAATTTTTCGATTTTAAGTGTAAATAATCAAAGAGTTGTGTACAAGAGTGTATAAAATTCTAATTGTAAGTAAGTGAAGAAATATTTTTTTTAATAAAAAAACAGGTACAAAATAGCACAATATCTTATAGTCCTATTTTTTTAAAAATTATAGACCATGCCGGGATAATAATAGTGACCTTATTCTTGATTTCTACTTCATTTTTCACTAAGAAAAATTCTCTCTCGAAGGAAAAAAAAAAAAAATAAAATAAAATTATGTTGGAAGCAAACAAGTTTAATAAATAAGAGGAGCACATCTCGTCAGTGGTGTGTAAAAGTTTTACGAGCATCATCGGACGACTGAGTATGAAGTCCTAATCAAAAACAAGATTATGCTTTGTAATCCGGTCGGGGGCATATTTGGTTTGGGATTCGTATACGAAGAGTATGGAGGGATCATCGTAGTGGGCGGATGTATTTATATACCCGAAAAAAAACCATCCAAATTCTGGTCCCGGAATCCTAATACACAATTGAGCTGCATCCCATAATATTTACGAGGAGCTGAAAAGCCGCAGAAACAGAGCCGAAAATCCGGAGCGATGCCAGAGAAAATTTCCATTATTCAAATATTCATATCAGCGCCGCGTTCTGGGCTCTTATCATTTTTATGAAAAATCCTGCTATGTTGACGTCGAATGCACGGGGAGAGTGCGCGTGTATATTTAATTTAACCAATAACCGTAAAAGAGAGACAACGAAGGCCTTTTACAGCATCCCACGCGGCCAAGTGGGATGATGGACCATGACGATGGGTCTGAGGGTATAATAATAATAATATCATACTTTGCTAACTCCATCCGCACCTGCCATGGGAGTAATTCAAGGGCTTCGACTCGGAACTTTATGGAGATTCCCGGGTCTTGAAGAGAGGTATGATACCATCACGTCCCCAATGGATGCCATAGCGAACTTTATGCCTGACAATTGACAGTTTCCAGTGAACGATTGTAGGGCGACGAAGAAGGCAATATCCGGTTTCTTTAGGTTGACTAAAGATTCTTCTGTTTCATCGCCTTGGATTTCTCAAACGAATCTCTCATTTTCTAGAAGAAAAACAAAAAAAAAAAAAAACTTTTCAGTTCAAATGAATTTACCAGCACCTTATTCACTCTGGTTTGGGGGAGGATGGTTGGGAAATATGGTGTTAATAAACCACCTTGCTTTCGAAAAGGCCTTCAGAGCAATGTGTCGATTCAGAAAAATATAAAAAAAAAAGAAGAAAATAAAATAAAAAACAGAAACTTTCCTCATTCAAAAACAAAAATAAAGTTTTGAGTACCGAAATGAGAGACGGAATCTTCAATAGCATCCCGAATTAAATTCGGAGGCTCGAAGATCCTAAAAAGCATCTATGGAATACGTGCAACGACGTGTGCTGTGAACTGGCCATTAGCCCACTATAGAATGAAGGCGCGGGGGTGTAATCAGAGCCATCATTTAGTTGCTCCATTTATGACTGCTGTTAATTAAGACAAAGTGCACACATAGCGTCGATTCGCCCCCTCAAACGTATCATTTTGCACGATGTATCCATTCCAGAACTTTGCACCTTTCAGATTAATGGGTTTCGCTTCATCCGGAGGAAGCCACAAAGTTGAATTTTCTTAAAAGATTTTGCGAAAACCCTTTCACTTATGGGTGGTATATATAAGACTTTATACACCTTCATATAGCGGATGGCTAAGTCGGAACCCATCCGGCCCAAGAGGGGCGGTCGGAGATGAGAAGCACATCAATGTTTATTTGTTACTGGGAGTGATGGCATTAGAGCTTGGTAATCCTCTCGGGTATTATTTTAATTTTGTTTTATTACTTACCCGAGACGTACGAGGGATCCGGTAAGATTCTTGCAAGCAGTCAGTCACAACCTCAAAGACATTTTCAAATCATGTTGCACGTTTCTTATGGAACTTCATAATGATTGTTTTCGTACGTTTGCTCAAAAAGCACACAGTACACTAGGGGTACAGTCATTTATTTAACCCAGAGTATAACCATAGGGCATGCACCGATCTTATGACTATGACATATACACCCACAGTTCCGGAAGAGGTCCTCTTTTCTTTGACGTCACCTTATCTATGATGGGCATCTAAGGGAGTTAAGAACTTCTTGTCACAAAAGGGATATAATCGAGTGTTTGTTGAAGACTTTTTAAATTTTAATTATAGTAATGATATGCTAATAACCTGAAGGATTGATTATTAAAAGTTAAAATCAAATTTTTTTATTAAATCTATTTGTAATTTTGAAGTATGCAAAATGCCATGTATGGTAATATATTTGACCTATTAAAATCTTTATTATAAAATATTTAATTTTAAATTTCAAACTCATAACAAACAATAAATATAGGGACTTCTGCTTAGTGGTAAAGTGTTTTTGAGGAACATCATTTATGAAAAAAAAAAAAATAATTAATATTTGTTAATAACAAGTCAATGGGAACTAATAATATAAATTTAAATATTTCTATTCGACACATTCATACTTTGTATCAATCGCTAAGCTTTGAAATAATCCACCTATCGAGTTTAAATTTGCAAAAATGGAACGACAATTTAAACAAGGCTTTATGATCTTAACACTTGTACCTTTTAGTCAGGACTATTTTGCAAAAATTAACTTTTTAGCAAGTATAGTCAGCCGTCAGTATCATGTACTAGTAACTCGTTAGAAACATATGATAACTTTCTAAACTTTTTTTTAAATAATTTCTGCCTTGTAAATTACATTCAAAGCAAGACCTTTGTACTAATTCTTTTTAATAAATAAATAAATATAAAATAGTATTAAAAATGAAAGCAGTACTAAAACGATATAAGAATATAAATCCAAAATAATTTATAGTAAAAATTCCAAAAAGGTAATCATACATTTTGTCGAAGTAATAATTTTATATTAAATTATCGTTAAGGTTATTGATTTAAATAACACAACCATAATTTTCATACACCACCAAAATTGCTTTTATACGGTTTTGATTTACGCGATTTTTTACCCGATTTAGCACGGTTAGAAAAAACTATTGGACTTTATTTAAGAAAAAAAAAAATATTTCCATTAGCCGCAATTTTCTAGGTGTATTTAGAACAGTACATACATGTACATACAACCTCCGATAATGACAGCGAATTTTTTTTATCATTATCACGGTTTTTAATTTTAAATTATTATTTATTATTATTTGTCATCATTTTTAATTTATTTTACTTTTACTTTAATATTTAAATTTGTAAATGTACATACAAATCAAATTTCGTCTTTTCTAAAGAGTCTTAATTAAATCTTTTATATGAATTCTTTTATTTTTTGCAGTTTTTAAAGATATTGAACCAATCCACTATTTTTCTACATACACTATGTCCTTTTTGAATGGTTTTTACATGATTTTTTCATGGATTGTAAAAAACAGAATTGAAAATCTTGAAAATTAGAATACCCTATACTATGTAATATTATTATATAAAATTAGTTTCTTATCAATAACAAAGGAAATACAAGAAATTTTCAAATGATCGTCCAATTATTTTAGAAGAAAAACTGAATTTTTGTTTATCTTTTTTGATCTTGTTCTAGTCAAGATCGTTCCAAACTTGTAATGAAATTTCGCTCAAATTTTATAAGAAAATTCATAAAAATATTTAACAATCTTACATAAAAATATCTTTGTTATTTCAATCAAGTTTTTTGGAAGAAATTTCAAACTCGAACGAAAAGAAAAGATCAGCAATCTTTAAACAATTAACTGAGAGTTTCGTTAGTATTTTTTAACAAATAACGAATTTTGGAAAATAAACAAATTACTTAATAAAAATTTAAAAAAATGTTTTTTGGACACCCATCAAAATTTAGTTAAGAAGGGATTCTAAATTTTATAGAAGAATTTTTGAAATGTAATTTTGTATGACTTTTTACAAAGATGGTTGAAAGTATTTTTACTTTCTTATATTTTTATACAATAGTATTTTATTAAAACTGCAATAATTATAATATAATTAATTTTTCACACATATTAACTTCTGGTACTTCCTATTTTGCTACCATACAGTTCAAATATGTAATGGAGCAATTTGCTCTATTTGTTTCCTATTAGCGAATCCTTAGGTTATGGAAATAGGCTATAAGAAAATTGTCTGTAATTTCTTTCACTAAAAAATTGTTTTTTTGTTAATTATATTAAAACATTTTTTGGACATTTATGAATGTGAATTTACATATATAAAAAGAATGTATCGAATTGAATACATGAAAATTGTGTAATATGAAACTTAACGTATAAAAATATTAAAATTTATTTTTATTTATAAATTATATAATATTTTATTAAAAACATTTTCTTTTGACTTTCAATTTCATAGGGGTAGAACATTCTTAAGAAACAAAAAAAATTCATCTACAAACATCTTGCATGTCTAGTTTGAATCCTGCTAAGTAACGACAACTTGGATCCAGTTTTATTTGTCAGAGCAATGTACCTGGGGACATCGTAGGTACTAAGGATGACAAAGTAGGAGGAAAGAAAGTGAATTTCCCGTGGTTGTAACCGGGATCAGTCATGTTAGTGCTCTTTCATGCCTTTTAATAATATAGAGACTCACTTTGATTCCATTATAATAAAATAATCGTAAACTGGGTCGGTCCTGTAGTAGTATGGGATTCCCTGTAATTTGACATAGAACGTCTATAGAGTATAAGGATAGAACCCCGCCCTTAGAGGCCGCTACCTAGCGGTGTCGGGCGCTCCGCAACTAGAAATAAGACTATAACTGGATTGCAAATAAAATATTTATGGTTTGTTTTTATTTTTATTTTTACTCGTACTATTAGTCAGGGCTGGCGCAGCCGGAATGTTTGCGTCCCAGGCGTCGTCGTCAGGTTATTCAAGTTTTATTTGTGCCTTTCCTGCCCTCCTTTAGCATCGGATGTTTATGACCCCGCTATCAGTCAGCTGTCAATGACTGGATGGATCTGTTTCTTCATCTGCTCTTAAGAAATAAAAAAATCGTAAAAAGTGCTTGGCTTACATGTACGGATGTCACGATGACTATGACAAGGCAAAGAAAGGAGAGGGTCCTAAGTACTTTCCTTGGTAAATACGAAACATATGCGAGGCTTGACATTTCGTCCTTTTGCCATCGGCAGCTATGAGCCAACCTGTAAAACTGATGATGATGACTGTAAGTGAAAAAATATTGCACCATATTCTTGGGCACATTCGCTAGTATACCCCGGCTCTAATGTAACTTTAGTGTCTTCCATCCTGTCAAGGTCCTTCTGCGGAAAAAGATTTTCCTTTTCCTTAGATGGTGGTGGTTGTGGTCGTTATGCGGTTTGGTAGGTGGAGTATAACCGAACGTTGGGATGTTATCCCATGCAACCGAGAAATGTCACAAATGATTTTGTTGCGGTTATGTGGAAAATTGTCGCTCAGATGTATCCATAAAGACGACTCTCTGAGCTTTTTATAAGGTAGCAAACTTCAAACAAAATAAAAAAAAAAGGTTCACCCCCCTTTAACGTACGACGACATTTCACCTTCTGCTGGGTTGGATGATTGGCGCCATGAGCCACAACTTTCTAAATAATTAACACGACTCTGACCTCCGCACGCTAGTGACAAGTATACCCCACAAAACTCAATGTTTGAAGACGCTCCTGTTCGGATTGTTGTAAACGGCCATAGTAGAAATTTTTATAGTAAGACTATTTACTTTTTTCAGTATCAGATTTCCTATTCATACCAATTGCTTTCAAAATAACTCATACTCTAAGATATCCCGTGCGTGTACGCTTATGTATGACACTTTAGAGTTGTACTTAACACGGAGTTTACACTACACTCTTTATGTTAAGGATTCACTCTAACCAGACTCCTCAAAAAGACGCTGTATTAAAGGAATTCCTTTAGTTTAAACTATTAAGTAATAATTTACAATTTTCTAAGTTATTTATTTAAAAAAATGTTACGTTCTTAAAATTATAAAACAAATAACGAGTACAATTACTGCCCCGTTCAAGATCAAAAAAAAAAAAATAAATTAAAAATTATCGAAAAGGCACGTCTTTATATTTTGCTATGTTAAGTTAAAAGTAAAAATCTAACTCTACCTTTAACCAATCATTTGGTTAATTTTTGTTTATCTGTACCAATTGAAGCAAAAAAAAAGTTTAGAAAAAAAATTTGTTTAAATAAAATTTCTATATAGGCTTAAGCTTAAAAATCTCTATAAAGAAAAATAATTAAATAAATTCTTTGGCCACCATAAGCCCACAATTACTTCAGCATGAGTATTCATTAGGTTCACTAAATTTTCTTTTGGTATTTGTTTTTTAAATTATATTTTTAATTAACATACAATTTAAATAGTATAAACTAAGGCATCCGAATATGTCACATTTTGTAGAAATATTTGTTATATCAATTTTGAAAATATTAAAAGGTACATTAGGATACTAATTAAAAATATCATTAAAAATAAGATTTTAATCGCGACCTCTGTATTTAACAAAATTATAAAAATTGCCATCATCATTCAAGTAAAATAAATTCATGTAATTTTCCCTTGTTTTGTTTTATTTCTCTTTACTGCTTTAAAAAAATTATTAATAAAAATAAATAAATTAGTTTATTATGAATTTTATGGTAAATTTGTAAATCTAAAGTATTTGCGAAAAATAATAAAAAATTAATAATTTTACTTTGAGTAATTTTTAAAAATTGAAATAGTGGAGCATATGAAAAAAGCGCAATGTTTTTTTGGCTGTTTCTTATAGGCATTTTTAAAGAGATCTTTAAAATTAATTTTAATTTTTTAATAGCAGAAAGTAGTATTTTAATTAAAGACGAAAGTCTTATAAACACTAGTTTATTATTATTATTAATTTTTAAATATGAATTAGGTTCCAGAATTATTAATTTATTTTACACTTTTCAGAGTCTCAGTTTTATTTTTTTTTTGTTAAAAATCATTTTTCACATAGGCCATTAATTTTTGTTAGCTTATAATATGAAACTTAAATTATTATATAATGATAATAATTTAATTTTAATTGTCTATGATTTCAATATGCAATAAAAAAAAATTAAACCAAATTTATAATAATTTAAAAAATACGTAGGAACTATTTTTGTTTTTGTTACAAAATTTAGTCAAAATCGATTAAACTTTTTTGTATGAAGCAAATTCAAAAATTAAATTCGAAAAAGAAAGTAAAATTTTAAATTCTAAATTAGAAAACATGCTCTTGTTTACAAAAATAAGATATCATTATCATTTTGGACTTGTCACCCTATTTTTCCTAGTTAAATCGTATTCTCTGATAAAATTCCGAAACGAGCTCCCCCGGTCCGGTGGCTGGTCAATGACCAATCTGCGTTCCGGCCAATAAAAGTTAAACAGGCGTTAAATTCATCCCTTGCCAATCCAATTAGACGCGTCACTAATTAAGTCGCGGCCGCGGAAGGTATTGGTGTCTCTTCTGGTTGATTCGCTTTCCTGTGAGTTTATATCGTAACACCCTTGGAGGCTGTCAAAGATCTCGTTATTATTTTTTATTTTTTATTTTTTTTTTTGCTTTCCTTCACGAAAAGTATCTCAAAAAATCCCCAATCCTTCAATCCCTTTCCTTTCCGCACGATATTGTGGCTGTGCACTTTCTTCATCCTGGTGAGTCCTCAGGCCTAAAGAAGCCATCCGTCGCCAGAGGCGCCCATCAGGGTGAATATTTGAAATTTTAATTAAGGGGATTGGAAAAAAATTGCCACGACGTGGAGTGTTTGTAGATCATCCCGTCACTCCGTGTCAGATGAACACTCATTTGAGCGCACAACGGAAAATTGTGATTTTTAATTACTCGAGTGTCTTTTACGGGAGTAGAGGGAACATGAAGGACACGAAGGAAGTGCTAGAGAGACATGTCTTGGACCCGCGGGAGTACCGCGGGATTGACAATTTATTTGGCCTGCTAAAGGCAAGCTTAATTGAATTTGCTCATTTATGGGCTTTCGTTAATTGAAAAAGAATTTCATGGTGGATTTTTTCAATTTCCTTTGAAAGTCTATAATTAGTGAGTAAATAGGGTCTGAGCAGTCGTCATACGCACTTTAAGGGATGATCGAAACCATGAGGGGTTTTTCTTTGATAGATCCTTAAACAAAATTTTTTTATCCAATAGAATGTTTGATGTTTTCTTTTTAAAATGTGCCTGCAAGTACTACTCCTGAATTATTCAAATTATTTTTGATGATGTTGCTTTTCAAATTCCTGATGAAAGGTGTAGTTAAATTTTGTTTTTTTGTTATAGATTAACAAATTCTTCAAAGCGTCTTATATAAACCGCTATATGCAAGGGTATTCTCAAAATCTTTGATTTTGTCTTAATCGCTAATAACATTTTATAGCAATATTAAATCAAAACAATCGTTGGATGCTGCTAAATTTTGAGAAAGTACAGAGTTTTCATAAATAATCAGATTTCTATAATCAGAATCCGATAAATTGAATGTTATTTTATTAAATCTTAGGGAAAAAGAGAAGTTTTAAATACAAAGACAAAATAATTTAAGGTTCTCCGAAATTATGTGAGGTATTTCTGAATCATTCTAAAGACATCGATAAAATAAAACCTTTTTATTAAAACGGACTGCCTTCGAATTGCATTAACTATTCAAAAATTGTCTACTCTTGGTGTACGCAAGTATTTACTCTTTTAATATACGCATTAAATACATTTTTGAAATTAATTGTAGTTTTATGACGAAAAATGTTTTTTAATACTGTTTTTAATATAATTTTTAATAATAGGCCTTTATTTTCGTTTCCTTTAATTTGAGTATTTTATTTAAATAAATTTTCAAAAGTATTATTTTCCTGTTTTAATATTTAAATACTTTTGGAATAAGAATTAAATGGACAATGAATGAATTGTTGGAAATATGAAAGTTTTTTGCATAACTCTATTTTTTTTTTCAATATAAACTTTGACCGAAACTTTGTGGCCAGCACAAACCTCGTCAACCCTTTTGGTGATTCAAATTTAACCTTAAAATTGGGATTTTTATAAAAAATACAATTGTAGATCTTAACCGAGATCATAAGCTACTGCTATGACCAATTTCCTCAATATTCGTCCAATAATTTTTCCATGAAACACGCACAAACAAACAGACTAAAATTTCAAATCTTGTATTTTTAAGTTCCGTTGTGTTTGAAAATTCTGACAAAAATATTTTTTCTTAGATATAATAGAAACGTATAGGAATGACCCACCTACTATTTTTTTATATGTGTAATTTAAAAAAAAAAAAAACCACTGATTATCAGGGTCACATAAGGTCAACAACATTTATAACCCTTTTCTGGTCGTATGTATAAAAAATTTTCGGATTTTGATTTTGTTGTCACAAAAATACCATCTTGAAATGAAACCACATTAACTTCTTTGTAAAAAAGGAACATTTAAAGTTTAGTTTTATTATCTTTTAAAAATGGCCATTGATTAAGTAATAAAAATGTCCTAAATTTAAGAAAAATCAATCTATACGTCTTTAAGATCCCCTTATTTAAACCTGATGTTAAAATATCAAGTGTATATTTTCTATCTTCAATTACAAAAAAGAAATATAGAACTTAATCTCCTTTGAGATGATATCCCGTATACTTGAAAAACGTCTAACGTTGTTTACAGGAATCCAATAAAACTGCTGCAACTCCCCGGGACAATTCATTAAATCAAAGAGAAAATGTCAAATTTAATTCGAGTTAGTGTTGTCCCACATCACCGCCCCCATTATTTTCACTCAAAACTATTCATCCATGTCCCCAAAACTCAAACCCTATTATTTCTTCTTGTCGAGCTTCTATAACAGGGTTAAAGTGTAAGAAGAAGGGTTTAAAACGTGGTATTTCATGTTGTCAAGAAATCGGCTGGAACGGATTTATGCATGCTGAACAAATAACTGGCAAAAAAGGAGGGTTCATAAAATCAGAAAGAGAGTTTTCTTACAAAAAAAAAAAAAATAAAATAAAATAAAGGACTAAACACCCTGGAACCAGCCATCTTAAGGCAATCTTATGCGTTGTTTTCTTCAACCCAAAAGAAAATGGTCTGGGGACGTGGGTAGGAGGACATCTGAAGAAGGAAAACCGGAAAACACGGCCACCATCTCCGCTAATATAATTCACGATATACAAGAGCCCTGGCATCGTATATGTTCCTCTCCTTCCCAGTATAGACGTATATAGCGTTAGCTGGGATCTTATATTCCCGTCCCAGCCCTGATTCTGTTTCAGGAAGAATGAGTATCAAAGGGTTGAAATCTGCTAAAACATACACAGAATTTGTTGAATGACGGGGGTGTAGAACTGTTGAGACTGTCCCAGAGACATAGGGTATGAGATTCTGGACTATGCTATACCAAGGCGGATGGGGGAGATTTGTTGTTTCAGGGTTTGATCGACGATGTCTAATTTGTTTAAGCTCTAACAATGGAAGAATTTCGTGAAATTCTTAAAGGAGTACATTTACACGTTCTTGTATTCGTGGGGGAGTATGGTAACGCTTCGGGGTGCGTTGGCAACGGTTTGGGTATTCGTAAAATCCAAATTATGTGTGCAACTGACAGATAAGGTTCGCATTTAATTCAAATTTATTGACGGCCTCTGATATTTCATTGGACCAATCTAAGGGTAAGGTGAGAGGATTAATTCAAATCGAATTGATTTTGGCAACAACAACAACAAAATACTTTTGTCTATGTAGAAATATCATACGAGAAAAATAACCCCTATCCGTTTTTTTTTTTTTTTGGAAAATAATTGGATACTCAAATACAAAGTTTGACAAAGTTCAAATTTTCAATTTCATTTTTTTTTTTTAAGTTTTTAATAAAAGGTCCAGTCTGATTTTCTACTTGATTTAATTGCTCAAAATTGGGAATGAATTGTAACGATTCATTTATGATCCTTGTATCGTATCCTATTTGATAGATTTAGACCTGTAAGTAGACGTTCCTCAGATCTATGAAGGCAGTAGTATCGTGTAATCTTCAAAAATATTTTTTTCATGGTTTTAGATGTATTTAACCATATAAATGAATTTTTTTTTTTTATAGAACACCACATAGGAATACGTTGTAGAGTTTAGATCATACCAGAAAACAAACCCTTACCCTAAAGCCATCCTTGACATAATCTTTGAACAGTGTCGCTCAATGCCAAAAATATGGTTTAAATTTAACTATACTATTTTTATATAATTCATAATTCAAATATATTCAAAAGATTTACTTGAAATTGCTTATAATTTTCCTAAACCCGGAAATATCTTAAGAGAGAGAGAGTTTAAAAGGGGGAAAAAAAAAAAGTTATTTTACACGATAACAAGCACTCCCACTAAACCCTTTCTTCAATAATGTAATTTCTCTGTAAATACCGTCTGTATCTGTGTACATAAAATCATAAAATTAAAACAAAAGCAAAACGATGAAGAAAATTTCCTGTCTATGCAAACATCCGGCAACATAGCTCTTCCAATTAATTTCAATTAAGGTATTCTATCGGAAAACAATAGCTCAATTGTCGCCAATGCACTTCCCTGATATCCATCTTGTCCCCTATAAATGTATTCTATATCTACCTATCTCTTTACTACCATTAGAAAGGTTGAATGTAAGGCATGCTAAAGCTTTTCCCAGAAATCACTCGAATGATACTCGAATTCCTTTTGTACCTTTTTTGGTAAAATAAACACGACGTTTTCTTGCTCCTGAAGATGAAGAGGTGAACAAGAATTTTCCTTTCACTCGAATTAACGAGAAAAATGGATACTGTAGAATCATGGATTTTAGAAGTAGGAAATCCCATAGGAGATGGATATCCGGCATTTAGAGAAGTATTCTGGGCAAGTTAATCCAAATCCAATATTTGCTTTAATTATTACACTTGATTTCTTAACAAGAGAAACGGGTGACAATACCAACCGTAGACGACATGACCGGAGACAAAAAATTGGTAAGAGGGAATTAAAGTTAAATTGATGAAATTTAATAAGGAAAATCTTATCATTTTATTTATTTTGATTAATGAAGTAGTAAATTTTACAATTTTATTTATTATATAAATTTTGAAAAGAATGTAAATTGTGTTTTGAAGTGGTAAAGGTCATCTTCTAATCTTTGACCATTTTTAGATTTTTTTTTAGATCAGAAAAAGGGACGGTAACCGCTTAAAAATTATATCGACAAAAATAAGAATTTCCTACCACAAATAAACCTCTTTTTTTTAAAAAAAAAATCCTATAAGATTCAAAAAAAAAAAAAAAAAGAAATATGGAAAAGGGACAATAACCACAACAAAGGAATCGGACGGAAGGAAGAAATATGCCATCTCATCGCACGGAATCGCAATAAATATGACAATAAAGGCGGCTCGGATGAGACGTGGCAAAAAGCGAACCATGTCATTTCCATTTGCTACTCTGCCCCGGTCCTCCTCTGGCTGCCGCAGAGATAAAATGTTATTTGATATTCAAAATAAAGCGGTCGAATGGGCAACAAACCTCCAACCACTACCGTCCACAGGATGGTCCTGACGCGGGTTTGGTGAAATTTCCTTTTAAAAGGGGATGGATCTGACTGTTTTGGAATACATTCGACGTCCTCAATTCGAAATAACCAAAACATATTTCTCTTAAATACCATGCCGACGACGAGACGAAAGAATCCTTGCGGATCCCATCCTCACTGACGACAGTACAACCAGCGACCTAGCGCTCCATAATCCTTCTATAGTTGTCGTTTCAAGCTGGACACAGGCGACGAGGTCGTGAGGGACAGGGTATCATAGATCCTTCGCGAAAAGAAGAATGGTATGGATGGAAGAATTTTTTTTTTTTTCGAAACAATTCAATTATTTGTCCTTGCCGTTTTATGTCTTTCTATTTTTCGAACGAAACCGGAATAAAAATGTCCTTGCCGCCACGATGCCTGTAGAAGTCTTAGGATTAAGATGTATCCTAAGAAGGGAAGGATTTGACTCTTCATTTTTAGATGCTTTATGACAGGGGGTCGGAGGATGGAAATATTTTAATAGAGTATCACCATAGTCGAAAAAAAAAATCGTGATCCATTTTCGGTCAGCATTCCCAATTCTATGAACGTGCCTAGAGGGCTTACTAGCCCATAAACATCTCAGCTGTGATGATGGTGTAGTATGGGCAATATCCTCTTTTGCATATGGAAAATTCGGCATTGGTGGATATGTGCGTGCTTATATGCGAAAATATGCCGTGATCGTAAAAATTTATGTTCTCGAATATTTTTGATTTTATTGTTCCGTTTGAGGGGTCTGTTATAAGACACATACTCTTCCTTAAAATGCCCGCCTAAAGCTGTTCCCTTATCAGACTGATTTCCATTGAAATGATAATCCACTCCATTTATGTGGGGGATAAACTGTGTATGCAAATAATTTGGAATTGCTAGCAAACGTTTCAGTTCCAGCACCTAACCCCATCCGGAATATTTCTGGATAGAAGGTAGCATGCCCCAGGAATCGTGGCAAGTTTCTCGGTATATTTCCTGGAATTCTAAACTCTATCTTCTATTCTCTTCTATTGGATGAGTTCTATAAGTTTGGTCATTATCTAGAAGTTATTTAAAATTTAGACTATAACTACTTCAGTTCTAACCGGATTAATTTCACTACATTGACTAAAATCATTGAGTAGTAATGTTTTGATTCAAATGTAATTACCTCGTTAAGTAAAGGGATTAGAATTTCACTATTCTTGGTCTTTTCCCCTAAAAAAAAAAAAAAAAATCGAATTTAATATTAAAACATTTGTTTTGAAATTGTACATTAAAAAGCTTCTCTCTCAAAAGATTTTGAAGTACACTCATCCCTCTATTTATGCGAATGGACGATTCCTCATGGGTCCTACATGGTTACTCTGCGATTGAAAATTACATAAATATAATCTGCTAGTACGAAAAATACTGTCTTACTAATCCGTCATAAAAAACAGTATTTATTTCATCTTAACAAAAAAATTAACATACACTTTATTCAGGTGTCAAGTTGTATACTATAGTTTAAACTAATCAAATCAAAATTGTTATATTGTATTATTAAGTTTATAAGATCAATTTTAAATATCCTCACTAGGTAACAAAAACCAAAAAAAGTAAAAATTTTATAGCAAATTAAAAAACAAAATAAAAAATAATAAAAAGTGTACTTCCTAATCGCATAAAATTCGACCGCTTAAATTAATTTCGCTTGTAAAATGATCCGCGCAAATGGATAATTTGCCGCGTAAAATGAAACCCGTCTAAAGAAAAGTACCGTGTAAATGTGTATTTTTGGAAGCCAGTTTATTTCTAGGGATTAGAACCGAAAAGATACAAAAAGGAGCCTTTTTTTCATTATTTCATTTTCATTAAAAAAAAAAGTGGTCCAAAGTGGAAGGTCGAAATTTAAGGGTGGAGTCACAAGATCAAATGGTGTATCATATTAAAGGATTTGCTGTGTCTGTGTCATTATTTAACTAAACAAGATGGGCTATTAAAATTAGTATTATTAAAAATTATTTATAATTTAATTTCGGGCGTGAAGCATTTTGTATACAACTCTTTTTTTTCCTACCTAGGCGTGTGGAGTATTTCTTGAACGAGCTCTTAGAGTAGAATACAAATATGTTTTTTTAATTATTTTATTTTAATTTTTTTCGTTGAAGGATAACGAGGTACCTTAAAAATGTTTTGTTCTCTATTATTAATAACATAAAGAAGAAATGTTTACTATAGATAACTTTGTTATGGTACGGAATCCTCTGTGCATGAGTCTAACTTATCCTTAGACGTTTCTTTCTTTTTTTTTTCTCACTATACGGAAACTTCAGTGTACGAGTCACAATCACATGAAATATATTTTTTGAAAAAAAGTAATAAAAAAAAACATCTGTCGCTCAAATGAATTTTCCTTACAAATTCACTCAAAGGAATTTCTTCAATAAATGAACTCACATGGTTGGGTATTTTTGTTTGTTTCTTTTTTTTTTTTTTTGACCAGCAATAAAGCACTCGTTAAAACAATGGCTTTGTGCTGTCTGACACTGCTATTAAGAGCGGAACGAATTCCCATCCCCCTAAAAGAACACGTCTGCATTACTGCCAGCTTAAAAAACCCCCCAAAAAAAAAAAAAAAAGGAGAAGAAGAAGAATCGGATAATCCGCGGTATCCAGCGTACATTATCTAGTCTCGAGCGACGTGGTCCCGTATCTCTCTACACATGTAAAAATAAGGACTCATAAATAAATTATGATAACAAAGGAGCCGCGGCACATTTATTTAATGACAAATTTCGTATGTAATTAAATCCTTTAGGACATTCGCTAGTATGCTTGGAACATGGATAAGCATGGGGGTCGCGTATTTTTATGCAAATGCCTGACATCTCCCCCGTGAGAGTGAATCTATCGCAAGGATTGTGGAATGTTTCGGTAGCCACAGATGACAACATGTGTGCGTTTGTTTGTCGTATATTAAAATTTTGATTTTTTTTTTTTTTTTTTGTTTTTTTAATTTCCGGGGTTTTCTTTAGGGTCACAGAAAAATTGTATATACATATGAGGAAGAAAAACAACAAAAACACATACAAAATTGGTGGATAAGACTGTAAAAAGTCAAAAAAAAAAAAATAAAAAATTTATATCAAAAGGTTACCCTAAAAAACTGCACGCCTTATGCTCGTTAATTCCTCTTCTTGTATCACATCAGAAGTCCAGAAAAATACACAAAAAGTAATTTTTTTTTTGAAACCAAAAAATAAAAAAAATAATAATTATAAAGGACACGTCGTCCAGTAAATAATGTGGCACGCATGACAAGAATTACAAAAGATAAATAAATTAAACAAAAACAGAAAAGGCAGTGTGTTGTCCATTTGGATGGCGCGACGCGGATTTTTATCCTATACCGGCGTTTGTTCCCGCTTTTTTTTTTTTGTCCAACTTTTGCCACAAGAGATATTATGTTAATTTTTAAGCTCCTGCAGAAGAAACGTCCGTTTTGTTTAACTAAATTACGGAAATTAATTGCGAGAGGTATGAGACACATTCACTCCTCCACATAAACACACACAGAAAAAAAAAAAAGTAAATAGAAAGTAGAAAGTTTTCACCATCCCTGACACTAGAAACATAAGCCAGAGATAAAATGAAAGAAAGTAAGCTTCAGTTATTTGTCATAAGCGACAAAAAATCACGCGACCGTAGCAATTTTAATGAAAATAATTCTTTTGAATAAATTCATGTTTCTGATATGGCCACCTTGTGTGCTGTTGATGCTCATTAAAAGGACAATTTGTAATCAAAATAGGAGCGACCGACGAGGATAGATAACGATTGATTGTGATAATGTCCTTTTTGCTTCATGTACCTTTTTAAAAATTACTTATAGTAATTAAGATTAAAAACAAATAATTACTTATAATAATTACGTACAATTTTGAATTATTTTATGCGCAAAAATATTTTATAAAACTCTTTTAGATTTTTAAAACCAAATTTTTTTTGGCTAGTTAATATACCTAATGAAATAATGATAATGAAATAGATCGTAAGTGCGAGTTGAAC
Source organism: Proctacanthus coquilletti (assembly GCA_001932985.1). Lineage (NCBI taxonomy): Eukaryota > Metazoa > Arthropoda > Insecta > Diptera > Asilidae > Proctacanthus > Proctacanthus coquilletti. The sequence goes on along the minus strand of MNCL01000204.1, from coordinate 183,901 downwards.
TCGCGCACTGAGGGTTCCGTACAATACATCAGATATCTATGAAATATTTTATCAATATTACTAATAATTGAGAGGAAAACTTCGCTAGATTGTGATTTTATTGGATTTGAATTCTAGAACTATTGAAACGATTTTAAATTTAGGATATAAGCTTTTTATAAATATAAATAATACCAAAAAAAAAAGGAGAATCCTTCCAAAACATTATTTTATTTTGCTGGTAATATTAACAAAGTTCTCTTTTAGCGTGAACTAAAATAATTTTATATAAATAAAAAAAAACAGTTGAGTTTAAAATTAAAAAATAAACAATGCCCTTATTTTATGATACCCCACTTGACCCTGCATTCACACCTTTAAATTTCAACCAGCAATTTTGGACCTGTTTTTTTTAATGAAAGTGAATTTATTTTTAATATTCATTCACTTGGGAGAGATGCGGGAATGGATTTTCTAAAACTATGCCAAATTTCACATCGGTAAAATTAGAACTTGCTATAACATACAGACAGACACCAAGGTCTCACTATAAGGGTTCCTTTTGTAACCTTTTGTTACAGAACCCTAAAAATGACCACAACTTGGAAAGAAGAATAAAATTGTTGGCATGATGGTTTTTTGGTGATTGATACTTAAACAGATAAAGTAAGATAAAACAACAAAAACCAAAATATCCAAACTTAAGATCATGAGAAACTTTATTCAATTTTGTTAAATTTGTTGATTATAGGTTGATAAATTTTCAAAATTTTAGGAAAGACGTATTTGATTCTTTCTTCAGAGAATATAAAAGTAAATTTCTTTAAAATTTTGGCTTTATTAAGTATTTTAAAAAAAATCGTTAACTAACTTTTTCATAAACCATTTGTATCAAGATCATCTAAAGTCATCAAATATTGCTAACACAGTCTACAAAATACCATATAAACCATTTTTATACCTCGAATTTAGTGCTGTGGATCCATAAAAGTATATACTTATAAATATTGAATTGTTTAAAAATTAAACAACATACATCAAATTCGAAACTCCATTTTTCAAATTATCGTAATCAAAATTTTAAATATAATTTTATAGCATTATTATTATTTGTTTTGAATTTTAGATTTGTGATACCAAAACTTTTTTGACCTTTAAACTATTGAAATTTCTGCCTGAATGCAAAATATACAATTGGACTATAAGTCCAAAAAGGTAATTCGTTTTAAATTTTAAGGGGTTAGAGGCAATTTTTTTGAAAATTTGTAATTCTAGAATTATTTTGTGAAACTCTGGAGAGTATTGGATGAGGACTGACTAAATAAATTACATAAAAAATGTATCTCAAAAAAATTCCAATTTTTGTCCTTTCAAACTGTTCCTACGTAATTTGAGGGGTAAATTACTTAAAAATTAAAATGTACATCTAATTAATCTTATTATACAAATTTTTTCACAAAATTATTATTACAAGACTTAAATATCCGTTTATAAAATCCATCGTAGCCATATATACACCCATCCCTCGACTTACACGGTACTTAATTTACACGGTTTCACTATAACACGGTTTGGATTAAATTTCTCTTAGGGAGTCGAAAAGAAGAACCCTGCTTTTTAAAACCTCTGGCAACAAATAAAGACTGGTTTTAATTTTCTTTGTTTTTATTTCTAATGGATAATTTTTAATTTGCATTTAAATATTAATCATAGTATGAAAAATAACTTTAACTTCGAGTGGAACCAATCTACGCTTTTCCATAAAATTCTTGCCTCATTTTATACGGTTATTGTTAACATTTTTACGACATTTTGATTCCTATATCCCTTGATTCGATTTACGCGGTTCAAATTTTTGTGGAACGTATCTACCGTATAAATCGAAGGATGGGTGTTTAGTGTATTTTTGGATATTATTTTATGGATATACCTTCTTCCATCAATAACTCTTTTATTCTAAAAACGTGTACAATAATTTTACGTGGGATCAGGTGCTGTCTCAAACAAACAAAACCGAGCAGTTGTCTGCCACAGTTATGAATCGATAAACAGCGAATACGTGCATATGTGATACTTTTCATTCCCTTCCTCTCTTATCATCAATGCCCGCGAGAATGTGTACACCGAGCAAATTGAATATTGTTTGATTTAGGAAATTGAACAACAACAAACCGCCAAAGGGGAGCAATAAGACAATCGCGTACCATCCCCAAAAGTTTGTATGGATCCTTCCGGGCTGCCACAGCCCCCTAAGTACCCCTAAGTATACGTGGTATATTTCCGAGGATGAAAACGGTCTAAATAGTTTTCCCGAATGGCGGGTAGTGTATTTTGTACAGAAGGAGTCGAATGTTTAGAATTCATCAATCAAATCTATCCCACAATTTCTGACACCTCAACCCTGAACGGGGGGAGGGTATGTGATGCGATGTGTATACGTTTTAAGCAAACCAGGAGCATAGTGCCCGAAGGATGGAAGCTGTGAACCCTTCAGGAGATGTGCCGATTGTAATTCCTTCTCAAATCCAAACTTGAACTGATTTATATAAATAGAACAATTCGGAACCGTAGTCTGCGGAGGCAGACGATGCACCTCTGTATGGTTGAGATACGTTCAATCCCCGTTCCTGCTATTGAGTTGTTTGCATCCCGGGAAGTCGTCTTCCATCAACTATTGAATAGCGGAAGGAATAGGAATCCAGTGCCAACAAATATATCACACATCTCGCAAGGATGCCGGTATTCCTTGAGTGCTCTCGCTCATAAGACGTTTCCGCCATGGTACCGATAGATAAATCGTACGTGTGAACACTATTCGCTTTTGTGTCACCATCCCGCCCCTTCAAAGGAATGGGAATTCAAATTGAACGTAATTTATACGCTGTCTCCGAATATTTATCAATATCAAGGAATTGTTCATGTGTTGCGTTAATTTTGAAACTTGAAGAAATCGTTTATTCTATAATCTTAATAAAATTTATTATTTTAATTAAATTTGAAAAAAAAAATATAATTAATTTTGAAATAGACACGACTACATCTACTCTCATAAAAAAAATGTTTTTAAAACAAAAAAAAATATATATCAAAATTCTTAAGACTTATTGAAGACACCCTCCCAAAATATCCAATTACTCAAGACATAGATTAATTCAAATTTTAGTCAGTTTAATCAAGGATAAATTATTTTTTATTTCCAAAATTGATCTACCCTTAACTCTAGGACATCTTTTGGACAAAACCCACAGCCAATTAATCAAACTAATTGAAATGTATCGACTTGGAACCAATTGGACGTCTGCATATAAATAAGACACATTCCAAGAGACCGGGTTATACTTAGTCTGGACGATAGGTAAGGATCCTGTACAGAGAACGTCTGGAATGTTTCAGAGATATCTGACACATGAAATGAACGAGATCCAGAGGTGTAACGCAACGTAATCAGGCCAATTTTGGGTGTACATTCACGCAACACCCTTTACTCTGTTCTCTACCATCCTTACATCCCCCAACTTCTGAATGTTCCACAATGCTTTAAGACACATATTCAGGGCATGTCGGCTTTCCCCAAAATCCACAGAGCATTTGCCTACGTTTATAAATGGCACCACCAATTTGGGGCCCCTAAATCAAACACAAAACATCCCCGGGATCTGATTGGAACAAACGTCGTTAGTCAACCGAACGTGCGATTAGTTTAAGAAGCCACAGCGCAAGGAATTTGCATCAGGATGATGGGTGAAGACCGGCTGGAGGGCGGGTTGTCACTCATCCCGATAAATTTCCTTAGTAGTATCTGGCTAAGGAGAATCCTGAATCTAAACGATTCGAACGGTGTCGGGATGGACGGAAAGGGGTGACTATAAAATTGCCCGAATACAACTAACTGATATAGATTGATTGATGAGCTGAACGAAGTCTCGGATGCGGGCTAAATCGGTTGACATTTACACAATATTTCTTGGGGGACCTTGTTTGAATAACAATTGGGAAGGGATGCCTAGACTGTCTTTAAGGATGAGAACCTCCATGTCCTTCACTACCACTTTGATATAATTCCCATGACCGCAACGATCTTTCTTAGATATCAAATTTAAGAAGTGACATAGAAGATGTAGTTACCTTCATCGACTTTAAAATTTCTAGGCTCAGATTTGCATTAATAATTTTCACTATATTAAAAATTGATTTAAAAACTTTAAAAGGTATCTTTTATAGGATTTAAACAAATTAGACTAAATTGTTTTTTTTTTCCTATGAAATTGTTAAAGCATTTTAATAATACGATTTAATTTGTTATGTACAGTAGTGTAAATACTTTTGTAAATAATACTGACATTGTTTTTCTAAAAACAAATTTAAAACCAAATATTTCTAACTTTAAAAAAAAAAAGATCTTGGTTAATTAAGGCTAATTACAAGTTAAAGATTAGTGCCTTATGATTCCATATCTTACGTCCTTTTACAATTTTTTATGTATTTTATTTTATTTTATTTTATTTTTTAAAGATGTGCACCATGTGCTACTCCAAATGTTTAGGTCTTCGTGGTATATAACACTAAATTGGTTCATTGTACACGTGAATAATAAAAAATAGAATACTCTACGTTTAGCTTATATAAATTAATAATAGAAGATACTAATTAAAATTTAAACCTACCATAGGCCAAAAAATAGTCCTTGTAAGTCCAGCTCTTTCGGAGCATTGAATTTATTCCTAGAGATTTTATAACTTTGAATCTTAATTCAATTTTTTTTTTTTTTCGAAGTGAAATTCTATAATTAAGAAATAGTATAAAAATGTAAAATAGTATAAAAATGTAAATTATAGGGTTTTGATATATTGATCCTTATTTTTTTTTTAAAATGTTCAGCAGATCATTTCAGTTTTTCCATCATAACTTTTCTCCAAATCCCCAAATGTACGTCTATTTTCGACGCACGTACCGATATCATCCCAAAATCCCACCGAGATCCGCAACATCCCATTAGATGTCATCTAGAGCCATCAATTTAGCAATAATTTGAAATCATCTTGAATTAGTGCCTTCGCTGGTCATCGGATGTACCCCTGCTCGATATTATTCCATTTGTTCCGTGCCGGTGCATGCTCCTTCAAATGATGCCCGGTCGTATCAGGGTGTTCCGATGCATTATGAGAATAGTCAAGTGGCATAAATCAATGATTGACAAATAGTCCTGAATCTCCCCAGACTCCCTTGGAACCCGTAGGCTTTGGTACCTCAAAGCATTTCGCCGGGGATCTTGGAGAGTGTGGATAGTACTCGGTACAGAGAGAGAGATATCCAAAACCATTAAATCAAAGCTGCTTCTCTAATAGAAACACAAATCACAACAAGTTTTGATATATGGTGGACAGGACAACAGGACGAGCAAATAGAATACGAAATTGTGAGCCTAGTCTAAGGATATTCGGATGATATGCAAATGAGAAGTACACTCCGGCCACTAAAAGTGCATCCTATTAGACGGAGGAGGGGCGTCTCGTCTCGGACTAAAGCAGGGTAACCAAGGCAAGGCTTCGGGATTGTGTGAATGTGTCATTTCTGGCATTTCACAAAGTGCAAGATTTGATCATCTACGGGTCAAAGCCTCTGATTTGTATGTTTGCTGGCCCACCACCGCACCAAACTGTACCAGGACCGGTGTGGCACGAAGAGGTTGAAGATAGGGTCCTTTACTAAGTTTAAACCGGCAGCAGGGGTGAATGCAGTAATTTACTTTGAATTTCAATGATAACCGATGCAACAATGAAATTTCTAGCAGTTCATCTAGCATGAATCCTTCCTCCAGGTAAACCGCAAAGATATACCTAAGTTGATGCAATACGGCCGGTCAGGTAAGCCGGCCATACTTGACTCAGAGTACTTGAAATCTAATGGTGGTCGAACAGCCTGAACAGCCCGTCCAGGAGGGGAATGGTAAGGGGAACAAAAAGCGAACATTAATTAACAGTCGGTCCTAAATAACCTCCGTACCTACTTCGAGTGTCCATACATCACCGGAAAAGTCATTAAGAAGTTAACCTACGACTGTAGCTTTCTTCTTAGTTTGCTTTTCCGCCACCCCCTACTCCTGGCCGATGCATGTACGGCTATAGGATTCCAGTTAAAGGTACTTACAGCGCCGTCCGGGAAATGCCCTAGGAAAAAATCACTAAAGACATTGGGCGGCAGTAAAAATTATTGCCAAGTGCACGGTTCCGGAACAGGATCCTGGAACAGCCGGATCAGCCCATTGACCATGACGCGGTTGTCAACTCTTTTCCCTCCCTGTGGGGTAGCTGATGGCTTAGTATAACTAGGGATATATTGTTTGGAAATGTTCCATATATTTTTTTTTTTCCACTCGCTTCTGTTGACCTTTTCTCTGGACCGAATATAAAAAAATACGTCTACGCGTCATTAAACAATTTCTCAGAACTCAGGTAAGAAGCCTGGAAAAATTACTCTAACTATACGAAGTTAAGACCATACTTCAAGAATTTTGGGGAACTATATAAAAATATTGACTTCTATTTTAAATTGTATACAACAATGAAATTAATCCTAGAAAGTTTATTTAAGTTGTCTTAAAGAGTATCAATTTAAAGGGTATCAAGGGTATTAATTTTGATATGGAAATATTACAGAAATTATAATAAAAGACAATTTTTTTTTTTAAATCGATCAATAAAATTAGAAAAAAAAGTGTTATATTCGTTTATACATCGAATCCAGGTTTGAAAATTGAAATTACTGGAAGGAATTTTATCAGCTTTTTCCTTTTAAATTCAAGAATTTTTAAATATGCAAATTGAGTCACACCTTACTATTACTATACTATTAATACTATTTAAGTTATGTAAAATAAAAAATAAATTCTTAACTTATCGAAGAGAAACCTTAAACGATTCGTATTTCTTTTCTATAGTAGAATTTTTTCAAGTTCTTGGTCTGAAGAAAAGATTTAACCCCTTTACTACTTTTAGACTTAGTCTAAATGTAGATTAATTAGATTTTTATAGGCAAATCAAGATTCAATGGTAAAAATATTTCATTTGTTCATAAATTTCTAAATCGTACAATAAACTAAAAAATTTCATTAAAAAACTTTAAAATTTGGTTTTTATTTTTTATTTTTATATAGGACACAATAATGCTAAAAATTGTAATCAATTAAATGCATGTCGAATATCGTGAAATTCTTCAGATTATGAAATTATTTTCAAAGATACGTCCTTTGTGTCCATTTCTAATTGCTTTTCATTAAAAGTTTGTACCAATTTCAAACTTAAGTCGATCGGGCTCCCCTTCAAGGAATCCCTAAAATATTCAAAACACAATTTTGTACGATCAAGAATTCAATCAATAGAATTCCCCGGGCGTCACCTTCAAGACATCCCAAGAACGTTTGTGCAAATGGGTAGCCAGGGAAGCAACAGATATTGGCCACTGGTCACTTTAATGGAAAGTGCCCTTCGGCCAAGATAACAAGGGTCCAGTCGATGGACATTGCCTTTCATCGGTTAAGTTTTACAATCGGTAAAAGTGACAAGAACACAATAACTTCGCCCCACGTGTCCTGGACTTGGGACTGTTGGTCATCTAGTGGCTCCAACAGTATAGGATAGAAATTCATAGCAACTTTCTAAGGAAATTAATTTCGATTGTATCGAAATCTAAGAAAGGGAATTTCGACTACCGAAAGTTGAAAGTTTCACAGGAACTTGAATAATTTTCCTTAGCTATTCCGGATTTTGTTCATTTTATTTTTCATATACACTTTTTATTTTTTTTTTTATTATCCACAATCTGCCCTGATGTGACGATGGTTGTAGAAAATATTGGGATTTTTTCCTTCGGGTTAATCATCCGTATCCCGGCTGCTGATGATGGTCACATCCGGCCAAATGCAACTATCAAATACTTAAAATCTCGCGCCCCGTGACCACTACGAGTTTAGAAAAAAAAAAAAATAGAAAAATAAAAATTTTTGATGGGAGAAGAAGAAAACAACTTTTTTTTTTTCTTCTTCTCGCTAAAAGATAAAAAAATTAATTAAGTCCTCTGGAAATCCAATTCTGCCCACTTCCCTGCCATCACCACTCAATGGAAGACGGGCTAAATTAATGCTGCAAACGGAAGATGGAGATGAAACCGAAAAACTTGCTCGGCATCGCGGCCACTGGAATTAAACCAGTATAAAAAAAAAAAATCGGGAATAAATGGGAAAAAAATTTGCAAAAAAAAAAAAAAAAATGGAAATTTGCGAGAGAGCCCGAAACCACTTCCCCGACGATAATTTAATGTTATCGCCGCGGGCTATAAATCTGCATGAGTTAAGAATTTTCCTTGAAAGATTTTTTTTCTCCTCCGAGGATATCTCAACTTCCACTCAAGAGTTCGTGTCCTCTGAGCGATTCTAATGGGCGGCACCAGGCCCTTCCGTTTCCCGATGGATCCGGGCGGTTTTGCTCAAATTCAGTCGGTTTTTTATTTTTTTTATAGAAATGAATTTTTCGTGGGATTCTTCCGTTCTGTTCGATTTTATAAAAAATAAAAAAATAAAACGTTCTTTTGTATTTCAACAGTTTGACCCTATTCAATCTTAAGGGTTAAGATCAATCAATCAAATATTTGATTATATTTTACCCTATTTACAAAATTTTTTATTGTAAAATCTGTAATTTTAATTAAAATAAAAATAAAAGTAAACGCGCAATTAATAGGCAAGAAAAACTAGCAAATTTTTGATTTTAAAAATTACAAAAATTTACACGTAGAATTAAATGATCTACTTACAATAAATCAAATTTTTCTCATCAGTGAAAGTTTAGTTTAGAATAAAATTAAAATGATAAGGAAAAGCATTCGCAAAAAAAAAATAAATAAATAAATAAATAAAAACGTATAATCGTGTCGAGTTTTATCAACTATCGGATTTTATAATCAAAAGGTCTTAATTTCTATACAAGAAGGATTTTTAGAATAAATAATTATGAACAGATAAAAATTTATAGTTTATTTTTCAACTCTAGGTCAGAGCAACCCCACAATTAAAGTCCCACCAAAATTTGGCCGGTAGTTTGTTTGGCCTACTTAACAATTGAAGGTATCTTCAACTTATGTAAAAAAAAAATAAAATTTCAAGGATATTTAGAAGGAATTTTAAAAAATTAACAAGAAAAAAAAATGGGAATATTTAAAGTTGCCAAAAAATTATTAAATTTATTTTCCAAAAAAAAATCGGTGAAGTATGTTCTTAAAAACAAAAGTAGAAGCACTCAAGTCGGTAAGTCAACATTAAAAAATACATAAAAATATAAAAAAAATTATATTTAAAAAATTGATTACTAATTTATAAAATAAAATGGATAAAAAATTACAATACTATTTTAAATCAACGCTATAAATTCTCAATGCGGGATAAAAATTTTATATTTTTAAGATTTATCTTTAAATTTAGTGATGCGTTTTAAGAGGAAAAAAAAAAAAGAAAAATTTTAAATATACAAAGAAATTTTTAAAAGTTTTTATTTTAATTTAAAAATTGTAATACAAAACAAAAAATCAGTAGTATTCTTTTATTTTTAGTTCTTTTAGTTTCTTTCGTTATTATTTTATTTATTTTTTTTTATATTTAATTTTAGCTTATAACTTTTCTTAACTCTAAACTTTATAAGATTTATCTCCATCGAACGATGGGTTTTTTTTTGCTCTTTTTTTTATCTACCTCGATGTGAAGATGCGTTATGTGTACCAGTCTAAGAAGACTTCGACGAAAAGTTATAAATTAAGGACCAAGGACTATGCGTAATTTCAGCTGATTGCAATAATTTGTGAACGCATTCGAAATTCATAGTAAAATTTAAATTTAATAAGATCAGCGCGGGCAAATCATCATTTGTATAAATAACCCGGTAACAGAGCGTTCCGAATGTTTGGTGCGATGCGGTATCGCGGTACAAAACCGCACATATGGGGCGCATTTAACGTGAACAGCCCCCGAAACATCGCCTAACCCGCGAAACCGGCTTCAAGCCCCTGTACCGCGAATCCCGTCATCCGTCAGTATCGCCCTCTACTGTGATAATTCTAATAAGGATGATGGGATTATGTAGTACCTTGACGCGATAATGAAAATTATTACGGGAACATGTTCCCTGAGCAAAAATACAAAATACTTTTGGTCCCCATGGGATGGGGTGTAAGAATTATGAGCTGAAGCATCAAAGGGTTAAGGCGAAGATAGTACTAGGCCGTCGACAATGGACGAGGTAGGGTTCGGTGGGTGATCCTTGTGTGATAATTAGGCGCGCACCAGGACCGTCGTTATGTTTGTGTGAGTGTGATTAAGTAAATTTATTACGTAATAAATTCATATTAGAGCCTCAAAGAGTGCCAACAATGGCATCTTCACATATTCGCCCGCGAATACTTCACATAAATCTTAAGATGTGCGTGTTCCTTAAGTACCGCAGTTTCAGCGTAGGTGTACGATACATTTTCTAATATAGGCAGCCACTTTTCCTGTACGCAAGATGTACGTACTATGTTTGCCCAGGACGTCGGGTATCGGGATATTTGTTTAGGATACACTCTCCGGGATATTTTATCACTTACTTTCAAAAGTTCTCCTTTCAACGGTGCCGTCTTCGTACTTTCTAAGATTTATTGACGTGTTTAATCACCACCAAAGTATTTTTGGCGCAGGGGACCCAATCCCAAATTCACCTATCTACCAGTCTTTACTCCCCCATATACGCACATATTTAGGATTGCGAAATATGGAGCAACCTTATGAGAAATTTTAACTGATTCTTTGATGTGTGATACGAGAACGCCCTAGTGTCGTAGCGGTACGGTGTTTGGTATCGAAAGGAGATACCTCGACGGGGTTAATCAATCATAAACACTGAAGGGTCTAATTATATTTGACAAATTGCTTTAAACTGTTTGAGTCCGGGAGATGTTTTTGACATTTTACCCTTTGCCAGAAGAAAATAAGAAATTAAATTCTAGAAAAGAATTTCTTTAGTTTTCTGGTCTTTTTTTTTTATAGAAATAATCAATTTTATTTAAATTACTTTAAAAATACTTCTAAATGAGCTGGTCACAGGACAAATAAGCAACACCATTTTTCCAAAGGTTTTAAATTTTCGTTCAAAAGTTTTGAATTAATCTTTAAATAAAATTGCCTTTTTAAAAACCATTTTTAAACAAATTTCATATGGTAGCAAAATTTTAAACATTTTATTTTAAAAGCCTCTGTTACTGATTTTGTACTATAAATTAAATCATCGTAATAATATTAAATTTTTTTTTTAAAGTTTTGCATACACTTTTTTTCAAAATTATCCCTTTTTTTGATTTATGGAGTTAATCGAAGTAAGAGGTAGAAATATTATAAATTATATTTAAAAACAAAAAAACCCACAATTAAAATTACAAATCTGTGCAGGTACAAAATGATGGTTTATGAGAAAAATAGAGTTCAACTATCTTTAAGTCTTGTTAACTTTAATAATTCATGGATTTGTAAAAATCCTTTTCTATACACGTTTTCGAAATTTTAAAGTCAAGACAAAAAACAAAAAAATTTATTACAGAAGAAAATTTATTAATGTACTTAATTACCTCTTAGTTTGTAGATTTATATTCACACCTTAGCGTGTACCTTTAATTACTGTAACTATTTTTTTTTTTTATTTAAAAATACTTGCATAAAATAGTGGAAATTACGAATATCTTCGAGAACTGTATTTACATTAAGCAAAGTAAAAAAAAAAATAATAATTCCAGAATTTGTACTAGGTACTTTCTTTCCTGTATTTGGACCTATCCGCCTTTTAATTCAGAATACCAATCAAGGGTGCAAGTATACTATGAAATGGATGCTTGGCATTGCTAGTTTATTACAATTTTACAAATCCATTTATTCCTATGTCAGCCCTGAAATATCCACACAGGGGGTGGCAGAGTCCTGTATATCCCGGTACTCCTCGATCCATTCACTATTTTCATCAGAAAATGTATTTTCTTCCATGGAATTCTTCTTATTGGATTCATCTACCTCCTGTATCCTATAGCTGTACCATCATCTTCACTATTACCACCACCACCAACATCATACCAGATTCAGCTAGAAAGTTATCTGTCTCTGCACCAGCTTAGAGGGGTTATACCACCCACCTATCTATTTATCTGTTTGTCTATCCTCACGCAAAAGATGTACCCATCCACATAGGTCCTATAGATTCCATGGGTTCTACGGGTTCTATTGGAGGGTATGTGCACTGTCTCTGGTCCGTGCCTTCCTATATCTCGCAGCAGTATCTACTATCTCGCTGCATATTTAATACTTCATTAAGAATGTTTTATGCCGTGGGGTGAATAGGTGTATATTTATAGGAAAAATTTCTCATCGTAGAAGGTCTTGGATGCTTTTGTATGATGTCCTTTTCCACGAGTGGCATATCCAAGTATACTAGTACTATAGATGGAAGATGGTAGCTAAAGCTTCAGGGTTTTTGGTACCAAAAAAAAAATAAAATAAAATAAATTGTAGAATTTTGTAGGTAGTGGTTTTGGTGGGAGAATAAAATAGTGGCTATATCGAAATGGAAGCCAACCTGGCATGTAGTCTACTCCCATTTTACCATTGTACAAATAGCGAGAATAGTCTTTTGGAGATAGTTATTAGTTCGCTTTGTTGTTACCACAGTTACTGTGCACTCAATTTCAAGCTTACATCGCTAGACTGCCTTGGCTATTTCATTTCCCTGGTGTTTGTTAGTAGGCGAAAATAATAATAATAAAAAAAAAAAACTTTTGGGCTAAAAAATGAAAGAAACTTTCCTCTTGATAAACAAATTGGTTGATTAATATTTTAAAATTTTTCATTTTTTTTCTTATTTGGCCACGCAATGAATAGCAGCCACCACCTTCCCCGGATTGAACAAATAGAGTGAAATATTAGCTAAAGTAGGTCTTTTGGGTGCCTTTAGACTGGCCCCAAATTGTTTGAAATTTTTATAAATTTCCTTAGTATTTTTCGCGGGTTCGTTGCTGGAGTTCTAATAAAATTTCTCGTTTGCCTTAAAAATGGATCTAAGCGTCTATAGGATTGAGAGATGGCTAAAAAAGTAACAAGGATCGATATACTCCCCCCCCCCCCCTCCAGTCTTAATCCCACTTTGTCATCTTGCCTGATTTTAAGTTCAAAACTCATAAATAAATTAAAAGCAATTTGGCAATCCTTGGATCATCTTCGTTCTCCCTCAAAACTCCTGTTCGCCCAAAATAAATCAATTCAAACTTTTGCCTATAGAAGAGCGGTGCGAACACATACAGGGATCCATGGTCCTCGGGGGTTATTCGAGGGGGTGTATCTGCATATTAATCCAGGAATAGGGACATTAAATTTAAGTAGACGTTACCGTGTATACATGGGCGTCAGAGATCAAGTGGGCCCAATCTAGAGCCCTCTGACGCAAGAGTGAGTGGAAAATCTTTTTGAATCAATCAACTAATTTCATCGTAATCAAAAATTCCTTCATTACAAACAGAATAAATAATAAAATAATTGCTTCCTCCAGTACCGGCTGTGGAGGTATCAGAGAGGCATCAGATGGGAGGCATCATAGTCATCCCGGACTATCAGGACCATCGGGATCATCAGACCGTTCCCGGTCGGACGCCTTTGGTATAGCCTCATTTTCCAATAGCCTCGACATGGCGCGGCGCCGGTCCGATCCACGAGCGACAGCTTCATGACAGCAGGCCTAATGAGACTTTGAGGAAAACCCTCCGTATTGAAACAGTCTGCATCCATAGACGCGGAATCCACAGACACGTTCTGATGCCGCCTACTGCCACCATCCACACCTTTTTGGACATTTAAAATTCGCGGATGTTGGGTTGATTTGTTTCGCGGCAATGTGGGATTATCCTTGATGAGTAAGTAGATGCTCCACAAAATTACCTTTTGAGAATTTTATGGATTTTCAATTTTATTAAAATTGCCAATGGAATTTTATGGTGTGTTTAATTTTTCTTTTTTTTTTTTGTTTTTGTAAAACATTCCTTTTGTGTCCATCTTTAGAAAGTTACAACAAGGTTACATCGAATCAAACTGAAAAAACCAATTAGATTTATTAATATAAATGGCCTATGGCCTCAACCTAAAAAAAAAAATCAGTATCTATAGCCTGTTTTTTTTTTTTTAAATTTATACATAGCCAAATTTTCTAGCTAAAAAATGTCTAGTTTTTTGCATAATCATAATTGAATCAAAAATAATCATTTTCAATAGTATAAAATTATTTAAAAGACAATTCTTATTAAAAAAAAAAATTCGTACAATTTTTAAATTATAAATTTCAAGTAGAACCAAGAGATTCTGTAGATAGTGCACAAATTAAAAAGGATATAAAATTGTCCTATTAGAAAAAAAATATATAGGATATGTTTTGACGTACTGTGTCTATTAACAGGTATACAAAATTTTTGTTTTCGTTTTTTTTTTCAATCAAATTTTTTTTGAAAACGATTTTTTACGGCCTGGTCAATAAAATTGGACACACTTCTACTTCAAGGTAATAATGGATTATTTTTTGGTTTTGCATAAATCGTAAGAATTTATTTAATTTTTCCAAAATCAAATCAAACAATTTACCAAAATTTCGATGATATAAAAAGAGGTAGTGTGATCTTAATATTGATCTTTTGATCAGGTACCATTGGGATATGAGATGCACTCTATCGTTCATTTTACTCATATTTATAGAATTGTTTTCCCTAATATTCCAGATCAAGTTGACCCCGAGGGTTCATGTCTGATTTTCCTAATTTATCTTGTTTTTTTCTATTCTTTTTTCTTGCTAACTATAAGAATTTCATTTAAGTCACAGGGCGAATATTCAAAGCCCAAGCCTACCTTACACTTTTGGTTTATTTTTCTTCTTCGAAAGAATTCAAACTGGTCAAAGGTAACCCAAAAAAAAAAAAAAAAAACAGAATGTGACTGTTAAAAAACCATTTAAAGAAAAGTAGAAACCTTCAGAAAAATCCCTAGTGGTGTTTTTTTTCATTTTTGGAGGCTGATTCGATGGCATTGATTCGAAAGTTTGCTAACGGGCATTTTCAGCTTTAACCCTTTTCTGCCCTCAAAAACAAAAAAAAAAGAAACTAAAAAACAGTCAACAACCGAGAGCAACAATTCGAAATTTTGCTCAACCAAAAAGGGCCAAGAAATGAGTCTATTGTAAGATAAAAAGAAAGTTTTCCAAAACCGAAAAACTCGAATGAAAAAACACAGACCAGAAACAAAAAAAAAAAAACTGTTGCGGTCGGTGTTTTTTCTCTTTATCAGAAAAAATTCTTTTAAGTTGGTCCAACAAAGACGGCGAAAAAGGAACGCTTTTACTTGGAAGGTACTCCAAGTATGCTTCAGATGGGTGATCTTTTTTCCCACATTTTTTTTTTTTTCTTTGGCGGGGGTGGTGGTTTGAGAATGTGGGAAAAGTTTTTTATTCGTAGTAGCGTTCGGTCGTGTTTCCCTCCTTTTTTTTCGGTTTTAATTGAAGGGAAAAGTAGAGGTAAAAGTATGAAAGAAGTACAACAAAGTCTACAATCACCGGGAAGAAGGACTCCCTGTTTGAACTTCGGGGCTTTTTCTACTTCGCGGGTATCGATATTTCGTCCAAGTTTTGCTAATTATAGAGCTGAAGAATTTTTATGTTTTGCAAAGAATGAATGAGTTTCCTTTGGCGATGTTGCAACCGTTCCACTAAATAAAGAAAATAATATAAAAAAAAAGAAAGGTGGGGCGAAAAAAAAAAAAAATAAGTAAGAAATTGTGAGAGTTATCCCTTTGGTCGTAGATGCTACTGTCGGATACTTAAGGAAAACTTCGAAAGAAACTATTCCAAACTGCGGGATTTCTGCACTGTAGCATCGTTTTTGGTTTTGTTTTAAATATCAAAGTGTATCCTATCGCGAAGGTTTATTTTGAAGAAAAAAAAAAAAAAAACTTACAAAATTAGTTCATAAATGAGTAATGATTTTTTTTTTTTTAAATGTACACGGTCTCTATGGGTTTCAGATTTTACTAATCGATAGGGTATTTTGTTTTCTATTATACGATCATTTTTCTCTATACAATTTATTTTTATTTTTTAACCTTAGAACAGAATTATCTTAAGATTTCTCACGTAATCGTCTTAGATCTCATTACTTTGAAAGTATTTTCTACAGATAAAAATTGAATTTGTGTGAAACCGAAATTTAATAAGGCTCACAATGGTGGCATAGATAAATAGACAAACTCTGTAGCCCATTTATCTGATGGCCTTTGTTGAATACAAAATTTTCCCTTTTATCTTGGAATCTTACATTACCTCCACCATACCGTCCCGACAGTAGAACAACAAGAAAAGTGGCGGTCCCCCACTAGCTCATCCAATATACCCCCATATGTCTTTATTACTCCTAATATAGAACTGAATCAACTGGCCGGGGAATCACATGCTCTCGGCCCCGAAGATATATCAATCGGACAATTGGGCCATAACTCAAATGATCAGTCATCAATCATCTACCGCTATTACCGGGAGCCTGTTCCCGGCGAACGGCTAAGGGCATACATCACACACATTCCCCGTCTTGGGGGGAGAGTGGCAAATAAAAGGCGTAAATAAGAAACGAAAAGAAATTTTCTTTTCTTTTTCTCGTTGAGAAACATTCTCCAAGGGTAAGGTGTCTTGACATGTGCTGAGGTCTTACAGATCACAAAAAAAAAAAAAAAACAAAAGAAACAAACATTGAAGCTATAACCAGGATTTGGAATGAGGAGGAATATTTTTGGATATCACTGAATTTTCCGTCATCGCTCGAAGACTCATCAAAAAAGCTCTTCCCGAAAATCCACTTGTCGATTCTGGGCACGAAGGCGAAAAGAAAACAAATTCAGAATATCAAAATGATACATTCTGGCCATCAAATGAAACGAATCGCATTAAGGGGACATCTACTACAGGCGAGTCCCACTTGATCCAGTTATCCTGGACGACGACCACCCACTTACGTATACTTTGACTTTACCCATCATCAGTGTCTTGTCTGCATTCACATATCCCGAAAAATCCCAAAGGAACTAACATCAGTTCGACTATAGCATTCGTCGACAATGGAACGTCAAAAGGGCAACAGAGACAGGAAGAAGTCAACGTGATAAAATATCTAAAACTATCAATGCTGTCCCCAAAGGGTCCAAATCAATTTGTCCACATGTCGTACTATGTGGAAGGACTCTTGTGGGTTATTGGGTGGGGCTTAACAGGGATGTGTCTGGCCTACGTAATATCGTACATTGGCTTTATTTATTTTTTTGGAAGATTTCGACTATTTAAGAATATTTAGTTGCTGTTTTTGTGATATAACAAAAATTCAGAAGTTTTGAAAAAGTAAATGGGAACCATTAGACCAATTGATTGGACTGCAATCAGATTGAACTTACCTGTTCCAATCCTTTCTAAAATCCCTAAATAAAAGCCAGAATTATCGAACCTTCAACTTAAATCTTTGTACAATTTTTCACAATAGTTTTTAATATTAATCTTGATCTTATAATTTTTATTTTTAATATTTCTCTATAAAAGGAGATTATAAGATTCTTTAAAATTAAAAGGGGTGGTAACAATTGTTTTTTTTTAAAAGACAAGGATTATTTATGATGTTATTAATGGTGTATTGAAGTAATTTAATAAAAATCAATAAAAATAACAAAATTATAAATAACCAAGTACTGATCCATAAAAAAAAATTACCTTCCAGTAGTAAGATCAGTATTTAATATAATTTTTTTGATCTATATAAAACTCGCTTTTATTAAATGTTGTTAAAAAACAGTAAAGAAAAAAATAAATTAGTTCTACCATTTACGCGATGTCTATTTACGCGGAATGCACTTTAACACACTAGATCAACCAGATTCGTCTAGCGAGAGCGATATCGACAAAAAGCCAAATACATTTTTGAGTATGTGAAACTGATCGTTATAAGTTTTTTCAAAGGATCTTACTTACGTGGTTCCCGTGGAATCAATTACCGAGGGTTCGTTGTGTTCTATAATTTTTTTTTTTCTGTAAAAAGGAATGCTAACACTCAATACAAAAATTAAAAGTAATAAAATCATGAAAATCAATAAAAATAAAAAAAATATTTTATTCCCTTACGATTTTTTTTTTTTTATACCAAAATCTAATCAAACTTGTTAAATTTATTAAAAATATTTTTCACGAATCCTCCAAATAATTCGAATTAGTATGTCTAAATATTTCAAGGTACAGAAAGTAATCAAACTTATGAATAAGGTCTAAAGTCTAAAGCAACCTTCAGGTATGTCTACTAAAAAATGGGACATAAGTTTTGGTAATAGTTTTTTTTTTCTTCTTCTTATTAATTTGGCGGGAAACGTGTTGGCTGCTTTTTATCTTACAAATCGCTTTTCCGACAATGCCTGAAAACTGCTTAATTAAACAAAGGAAAATCACGAAAAAAATACCGGGCTAAGGTTTTTCGTTGTTTTTTTTTTTTTTTCGTGGATTCAAAAGAGTGAGGTCGGGGATTGGTTGAACGCAGTTTAACGAGCCGCAACGGCAGTGGATAGTTCTTAAAAAGGCAGAAGAAATATGAATAAAAATCATGGACGTGTCACGTTACGCCATAAATTTGAAGGTATCTTTGGGGTCGATCTCTCTTTTTAACGGGACGGGTACCCGTTCAGTGTTGACCACGCCAAGTTTTCTGCGACCATACACATTCCCAGTTAATTCTAGTTAAAAAAAAAAAAAAAAATCTACCAAGTTGATTGTGGTAGAAATCGTAAATTCGCCTGGTTTATACTTTTATTAATTAATTATAGAGGTTTAGTGCAGAAGTTGGTCACTTTCGACACGCCACCGTCACTAGCATTTTTTATGAGCATTGCGAGCTAATGCCAGTAAATGGCTGGGCCGTGATTGAGGGTTGGGCCGCATACAATTTATTGGGGCACCGCTGAGATTTTTATATTGTTATAATATTCGGCTATTAATTACTCGCGGCTTTGCGCAGGAGGTGGGCAAGGACAGTATTTACATATTCCAGTGCAAATGGGCGAATTAGATAAGTAATTGCTGTGATGCATGAACTTGGTGTGGCACCATCCCCGCTGTGAACAACAACAAAAAAAAAAAATATATATGTATGTCTTTACAAAAAAAAAAAAACAAAAACCCCCTACTACAATGAGATATACCATTCCCTATTTACGCTCAGTTGAAGGAAGAAATTTCCATCAAGCTCCTGCGGATTGAACAGGGAAAGGGAGAACAGAACCAACACTCGCTGTCAATATCTTTGCATCCCTTTAATCCCAGAAGGACATAAATTAGACAATTTTGACAGCAAACCATATGCAAATGCGACGGTTTATGAATGTGGAACTCCCGTTCGATGCTCTGGAAAATCTACTTGGAAACACAATCGGCACCCCATTTCGTAGCCACCCACCGTGTGTATCTCATCACTCCAGCCGTGGGCACTGAATACTCGCACTTCTTCCCCCTTTCGTATATTATTTTATGATACGACTGACAATAGACATCCTGATGAAACAAACCAATAAATCAGGAAAATTCTCAAATCCCCCACAATGTGCCATAGTATTAACCCTTTGCCTCTCTTCGACATCTCCTTGGCGGCTCCTTTGGTTTCCTTCTTTTTGAATGGGTGTCTGAATGGGATCGAAAGTGTTGCTATTCTGCCAAAATAGAGCATTAGCATTCCCAATCCTTTCAAGATGTGTGTACTACGGTGGCTGGGGGGGGGGGCAATTCTTATAAATTGCCCTGATTTCTGCCACTTAAGGGTTAGGTTATACCGAAGAATTTCAATATCTAACAGGGGAGGGTAGAACAAAGTGATTGCTATTCAAGAAATCAATATTTCAATATCTGGCGCCATAACCCTATCAACGGCTGAAATATCGTTAGAATGCTTTTGCTGTTTTCATTATTGGAACTATGGCGCCAAAATGCCCAAAATTTTATAACATAGACTTTCAACAGTAGGAAGATTTGTTGGAGTATTATGATTTATTTATATACAATTTTTTTTATTATTATTTTTTTTTCTTCTATACTATCGAAGACTGAAATTGATTAAAATGCATATCACACTTATAAGACAACATTTTTAAGATTATTGTCAAACGTAGCAATAATTAGTCCATAGTTGAAACCCAAAAAAAAAAGTAGTGATATTAAATTAAAATAAAACTTATTATAACTATGAAAAGTAAGTAAAAATAAAATTAATAATATTCTAATTTTATTTTATAATTTAAATATTTTTAATACATTTTTTTTATATTATATTATTAAATACATTTTTTAATTAAACGATTTTCTCGAAAGTTTATTAAAATTTGTTAATAATAGCGCATATGTCTAATAAATGTTCAGAGTAGATTAAAAGTTCTTAAATTTATTCGGATATTTGACGATTCTTTTGGAAGTCCTAACGTTTAAATTTGTGAAGCTCCTTAATTTTATAAAAGCCTTAATTTTATATAAAACAAGAAATTATCGTACTCTGAATAAGAAAACAAAAAACGTCTTGATATTTTATAAGGTTTTATCTTGTACAAAAATGGCAATCTTTAAAAATTACTGAACAATTAATTTTGTTAATATTTTTAATGTAGATTTGTCTTTAAATTTTCTAAAGATACAATAACAATAGTATTTTGAAATTTAACATATTTTTTCATTATTAGAAATTATTCTTTTTCTTCCCAGTCTACATTGATTCTGGCTACAAAACACGTTTTTATGCAAATTTTAAAATCTTAAAATACACTAGAGGTAAAAAAGTCAAAAGTTAAAAATGCCAGATTTTTATATAAAATTTTGATACAACAAGATTTTCTTTTCTATTAATTTTAATTAGCCACGAAAATAACTCCTTCAAAGTATTTTTATTAGGATAAGTAATGAATTTTTTCTAGCAATTGCCACTTTAAATAGATTACAACAGATTAAAAAATTAAAGTGTGTGATACACATTTGCATCCCCAACCAGGAATCGAATCAATCAATCAATAGGTTTAATCATTTAATTGTCCAATCGGATCTGCAACATGTGCATTCAACACTGAATTATTGCAATGGAAGCCAGTCGGCAGCCGACGACCGTACTTAGGCCAACCGTACCTACACTGGCTGTGGTAGCAATCGCAAAATGTCCACAAACCCATACCTAGGGATCACAGGGTGTCCACTTGGTTTGACTGTAGGAAGTTAAGTTTATTTGAATTTCACATATTAGACGAATGGACAGGGGTGGGACTGTGTATAAGGATAGCACCCGGTGGTTTCGTAGATATGTCATAGTCCGGCCTTGGATCGAAGTCTGCTTTACAACGGATTCCAATCGTGCAAGAGCATCTGAATATACACGGGTGCCAGACCCACTAGTAGAAGGTGAAGGTGGAGGCTATGTTAGAAGAATGGGTCCCCATAATGACCCGGGTTTTGGTGCCGGCTGTAGGTGTACTCGGTTATCCTTCGTTGATCCTATAGAAAGATGCCTCGGCCCACGAAACGGACGACGACGATGATGACGACGACATGAGCACAAGGGTTTGAATCTAAACCTACCCGCTCTCCGGTAAGGACCTTCAAGCTGAGGAAAGAGGCGTCTGGCTGAAATTGTGCAATATTTCTTTGTGATGGAAGTAATAGTTTGTGTTTAATCAATTCATCTGCATGTGTTCACGTGCATTTGCACAGAAGGACATTCTGTTGTGAATTATGGGCGTTTCGCTTTGCGAAAGATTTGTGCTGCTTTTAGATACGTCGTAGCGATACCATAGCAAGGAATCATTACTATGCCCCTTATATTTCGAATGTGTGCATTCCTAATATGCCACACGATGTTACCTACCTACTGGACGCTAGAAGACTGATTTATGTCTAAACGGATTAGATGCCAGACTAGTCTTACTCGAAAGGTGATTTAATCTTCAAGAAGTTTTGTGGATTTTGAGTGATTTATTCATTTCATACGTAGGGATTACACGTACGGGCAAAAAAAAAAAAAAATCCCCTTGACCACGAAAATTTATAAAAAATTTTGAGAAAAATTTTTATAGTAGACTTAAATCTAGGTATTTTTGGATGGATTTTTACGTAGTGAACATACTCATTAAACCATATAATACAAAATTTAATAATTATATTATATCTCCCCTTACACTTTCTGAACAACTCTTTTCACAAACTTCCTGCACATAGAATTGGACTTATATAATATAACATTAAAATGTAAGAGAAGAAAATTTATGTGTAATCAAAAGTCTTATCTAAGTTAAGAAAGAACAAAACCGACCGCCATCCTACAAAATCTTCAACTGTCAACGTACAGTTCAAATCATCAGCAACGAAAGTCACGCAGTTCCTGGCAGAAAATTTGTCATAAAACTGCGACCCCTTTGAATGAAAGTTTTCAAATAGTCACCCAAAATGATCCGATAAAGATGAGAGAATTTCCTTGGCACGATGACTGCAAAAGGCTCATTAGAACTTGAAATCTGCAGTCATCATCGTAAGAGATAACGAGTAAGGAATACATGATTATTGTTAAAATTTATAAGCGCGACTCTAGATAGGGACACCCGCGAACATGGTAATCTAGCAAAATCAGACGACAACCAGAAAAGCTAAAAAGGATACTCTCAAAATGGGGACTCTAAAAATGGAGAAGGAGGATCCTACTGATGCGTGAACGAGGCCAAGATAATCTCCGGCAACCCTCTTGAGCCTTTTTCATTTCTTTCATTATGAAATCTTGTTCATTTTACTCACTTTATTAACATATAAATGATTCTCCAGTTATCCATATTAATTCACTTATTATGCCGGCAGCCATCATCGCGGCAAAGTCCTTCGAAGTTTCCATTCAGTGACGGGCTTCAGGATTCCTCTTCGTTTGCCGATTTCCCTTCGGTTATCGCCTGGTTATTCCTCCTATAATGCCTCAATGTAGGTGGCCCCTAGACCCCTTGAACACTTTGTGGCTTTTGATAGCATTCCAGAAATTATGAAATGTCTTGTCTTCTTTTAATATCTTTTTTTAAATTAATTTAAAATTTAAAATCATACCTTTATCTCTATTTGGTCTGATAAACTTTATACGCTTTGTTAAAATTTTTCTTTTTTTCTTTTTAAATTACAAAATTAGTATTTAACATTATTTTTTTAATTATTTGCATTGCTACAAAACATAAAATCTATGTCAAAATGTAACCGAAGAGAAACTATCACAATTTTTTATAATAAATGTACAAATAATCCTTGTATAACGGGGATGTTACGTATTTAATTAAAATCTTAAACATTTTTCTTTTAGAAAAATTAAATTAACTTCATTTCATTCTGTCGTGCAAAACGTGTCTTACTAAATTTACATTACTCTCGATAAATCCCTAGCTGTTGGACCTAGAGATATTTTCCCTAGTTTCCAGGCATTCACGTTATACGAGGTAAAATTGCGCGTTATACAGAAATCGCGTTAACCAAGAATTTTATACAATTTGTAAATCTTATATAAAACAACAAACAAAATAAAATCAAATAGTGCCACTACGAATTTATCTTATTTTTTGTTTATTTATCGAACTGTATACTCATTGCGCGAGTCACAATCGACATTAACATTACACAAACGACATTATTATATTGAAATATATATAAAAAAAAACCAATAGTATACTGGAAAATCAATATAATATTTCAAACTCTATAAGCATGCTTTAAATAATTCTAGAAAATCTCCTCTTAGTCAAAATTCCCAATCATCCTGAAGAAAACGTTCCCTAATGAATAAATACTCAAGACAAACCTAATTAAAGTAACACCTTGTTGCGGTAACCAATTCCAATTAATCTTGAATGCCATCTAACCAATGGAGCCGTTCAAGACATAGGTTTACTGGGGTTAGAAGAAAAGATGCCATAGACCACATCCACTAAATCTTAAATCTACACTTAATCTTCCGCAGCATGTAATTGTGCCCGGGCAAGGAGCAGTACCGGAAGGAAGTGCTCATAAGTTATTGAAGGGCTCCCATTGTCTACACACGGGGTAAATCTTCTTGTTTTCTATTGAAAAGGGGGAGGCGCATTAGCTTTCATCAGCAACAGTATGGCAAGTCTGGACCCGACCGACTCTAAAAACTTGAACAGCAAAACCATTATCTTGGAGTATGAGGAGAATCTCCTTTCTTGTAAGAAACACCTCCATTTCACCTATTACAGAGGTGTGAAGAACTTCCGATGCAGGAAGGTATCAGATTTTAATAATTCAGGTCGGCACTTCTTAGCCATAGTTTGATTGGGATGTATGTTACTATGTTAAGGAGGAGTCGCCTGGGTACCATGTCTTAAGAAAGTTTGCACCCAGAGGTTTACCACAGTTTACTGTTTTGGTTCGAAAGGAAATACCTTCCAGGTAAGGGTTTTGTTTTGGGAATCAATGTGGTTCCTGTTTAAATGCCATCCAACGTATATAGCTTTAAATAGGAAGGGAAATGAGGGCAAGTGGTATTATTATTATTAATTTTTTTTTTCGTTGAATGGTATGCAAAGAAGGAATGCGATAAGGACCTCATATCTCTTAGCCTTAATCTACAAAAACAAAAGAATTCCAACCAGGTATCCACCTTGCTTTAATAATTATATTGCGCGTTAAGAGCTTATCACTGGTCAATTTAACGACACTAATTTGTCTGCGAGTGAAGTGGCACGTCACAGGGTGGCGACCCTTACTTTAGTTGCCAGTCACACGAGGCGGTCTCGCGTATGAATAAAATTATTAAAAAGGTGCGGAATTCCTATCTAATGAATTTTATGGAATCACTGATTCACGCAAATGCTCACGTTTACCTGACTGCCATTGCTCGCATAATTAATTAGGGTCCACCTTAGCGGCTAGGGCGTTCTCATTAGTTTTCGCTTTATGTGTTGCTTGGGCCTCCTCCTGATTGTATGATTGCTGGAGGATGACTTCTTGACAGTGTTAGCACCGTTGTATGGTTAGACTATACTGTGAGGATGATAGAAGTATTGTTTGTACTAACCATAAGTGACCATGGGTTAGCACTTGCGGGAAGCGTGTGAAAAATCTATTAAAATGCTTCCTCCACCCAAAAGCGTGACAGTAATTAGTTGTCACAGACCTTGTTACATATAAAATAAAAAAAAAAAAAAAAAAAATTACCTTTTATGGTATTTTACTTGGTAAAACCTTCGAATGCATTAGATTATTACGCGCTACTTGAAATGTGGATGTCCTAGATGAGGCTCATAATTTTTAATTTAACTTTTCTTTTGTTATTTCTATTTCTGTTCTATCCCAAAAGTTATGTTCTAGTTCACGTGATAGTTGTAATTTAACAAACAAAAAAAAAAAAAATAATAAATATGCTTAAATAACATTTATGGATATAATAAAATTTTGTCTTTAGCTTTTATCCTTTCATTTTTTGTGGTAATTAAATTTAATTCTTTCTACATTTGTCCAGTATATTAATTAATATAATTGCAAATAAAAAAAAGATTTATCAGGAGGGAATGTGAAATGATACCAAATATAAAACGTTCCTCTCGATAGTCTAGATATATTTACACTATTTATTAAAATCTGTATTATATACAAAATTCACTAAAAAATAAAACAATTTAAGACTATTACAATTATTTACATAATAAAATATATTAAAATAAAATTAAATTAAATCATTCTTAAATATTTTTATTATCTGTGATGTTTTTAATATTTTTTTATTTATATTTTTATTGAGTGATTTCCGGACAGGTTAGCAAAAATCGTCTTCCAATATTTAAGCTCGTTTGGAACCTTTGTACATTTTTTTTTTCAGTTAATATCAAAGTACATCTTAAAAACTAAATTTATTTTATTCTATTATAAAAACGATACACTAATTATTTATTTTGAGATTATGTAAACACAATGATCTAATGATTAAAGAAATAAAATAAAATTTTGAAAATATAAATTAAATTAAAATTTATCTAAAGATTTTTAAAAGAACATTTTTTTTTTTTTAAATTTTGTTTTTTTTTTTTTGTTTTTCCTAATCTACTGGCAGATTATTTAAATTATTAAAGAAAAAACTTATATATAAAATTTTTTTAAAAATTCATCTTTGAATTTTGCATCCTTATATTTTGTTGTTAATAACTAATTTTTATTTATAATAAATGCCAATTTTTTTCTTCGAAGCTAACATATTCAAAGTGTATACAATTTTTTTTAAGTAAAAATATGCTTGGTCTTCCACTAACTTCCATAGCAAGTGACCAATCTGGTTAGCAACTCTAGTGCGATTATATTCACATCACCCCGGGGGCAAGTATTGTAAACCTTCAAGTTAGCGAAAAGTTTCAGTTGTGTCGTAGTTTTTTTTTTTCTTCTCGAATAAAAACTAATATAAAGATATAAGCAGAAAAATCAGTATTCAACTATGGTGGATATATCTCGAATGCCGACACCCAGAGAAATGGAATAGTAGGACCAGCATCCATTCAGGTTCCAGATCCAGTCTAGAGGAGCAATGGTTGTAGTCGAGTACAGGAAAGTAAAGCAAACTACCCCCCGGGCCAAATATGGGGAGCATGGCCTGCGTCTGGCGGTGCCTGGAATTTTTGATATTTCGAATTTCATATGTCACATCGCATAGCAGCAGGAGCAGCAACGGTACCGGCAGTACCAAGCAGCATCCTTCATAGGGTTTGGGATTCTTCAGATTTGATATATGCAAAGTATTTTCGGTTTTTGGAACATTATGAAGATGTTTAAAAGATGAAATATGGTGCGATGTAGTTTTCCATAGTATGTTTTGCTGAAGAAACTGAGAACTATAGGGATACTATGATTGAGCCCAACTAGGATAGAACAGGATGGCAAAAAGATACTACCGAAAAGTTGAACTGATGCGCTTCAACTGGAATTCATAAGAAAGAAAATTCCATTGCCGGAAGATGTGTTTTACGCTTGACTGATGGCAGATGATATGTTGCTTTTGGAAATTGTCGGAAAGTTTTTCGAAAAGTTAAGACAGATTTTGGTGAGCTCTTTTGGACTACAATGACTATGACTGCATTGTGTAACAGATGCGCCTCCGGTACGAAACTGATTAAAATTCAGTGTAGACCAAAAGTATCGAGACGTTTCGTCAACTTCTTTTAATAATTCTTTAAAACCGCTGAAAACCGTGTACCATGTCTTGTTTGTCGCACCATATTCGTTCATCCAAATGCGGAACTTCAAAAGTTGTCGAGATCAATTACTCTTCTTCATATTTTAATAAAAGAGCACATTCCCGTTGGATGTTATCATCAATCTATTCGGGTTGCCTCTACTTAACCTCCTTCTACATACACCCACTAAACAATTTCTGTGTGTTTCGTTGCTTTCAATAAGCACCACGTTCCAAGTCAAGGCTCCATGTTTACCTGTTTGATATGAGCAATCTTCTCACAGGAAGATATTCAAACATTTGCCAAATACGTTCGGATATACATTGGACGATAACTTGCAATATTCTCTGTCTATTGCACCCCTCCCATCTAGGGGTGACGAATATTCTTTGGGGGATGTGTCAAATATATTTGCGCGTGTCAATTTCCTTCGCGATGTCATCCCTCCCTCTATTCCTGTTCCTGCTGCTTCTACTACTACTTGATATGTATCCCGAACGGAGCAGTAAATATTAATGGTAACATCCTATACAGACACTGTGTTCACCCTGTGAATTATTAAAGAAGTAATAAATTTCAACGAAATTGAAAAAGGAATGAATTTTAAGGGTATGCGATTTTTATTAGACGAAGTTAACATGTAAATTGAACGTGAAAACCGGGAGTGAGACAGGAATTTTATTTTTTATGGTATAAATATTTATAAAAATCAATATACGTGTATACTTTTTGTTTTTACTAAATATTTTAAATCAAAATAATCTAAATTGAAATTATAGATTCATTTTAAATGTCCAATTGAATGTTGTTGTACAATAAACAAATGTACCTATTTAAAAACACACTTTAAAATATTCCATATTTAAAATTTACTATTTGTAGTAATTCTAGAATATTTTTAAGGTATGAGTGTTGATACCTGGCTTTTACAGGAGAGAGGTGACAAACTTAGTGATCAAAATGAAAATTCATAAGTATGACTTTATAGATTTTTTTTTTGATTACGTGCTTACTAAGGACTCAACAATTTCGAAAATTTTACTAATAATAGTGAAACATCAACATGTAACCTCTCCATATAAATTTCACAGTTCTGACTCCTTAAACCACTACTTCCGAATGTGGTTCATTCATACTTAAATGCATTACTTTCTTCGATGCTCCTTAATGACATCTTAATATTTCTTTATTTTGTAATTAATTTCCAAAAATTTGGAATAATTTAGCCACAGTATATCGCAACTTCTTATAGAATAACTGGTCGACAATTTCTTAGCAATATCATTCAAAATTTGTCTGCAATTTAAGTAAATTGATTTCCTTTTAAAAATCTAAAAAATAACTCAATTAACTTCTTACTAGACAAAATTACGAACTAATTACTAAAAAAACCTAATAAAATTTGATGATCTAAGATTTTAGTGGAAACAAAACTAATTCCAGTTTTACTATTATTTTTTTTTAAATTTTCTAGAAGACTAGTAAATTATTGGTAAGAAAATTCAGTGAAAAAATGTTTACCGTATAAAGTGGTACTGAAAGAGCTGGCCGCCGCTGACGTCATTCTCGGTATCTTCCATAAATGAAGAAATCTATTTATTAGAGAGATCGTCAGTTAAGATGAAAATTAAGCTAGAAACATTCATTTGATAGTTACGCTTGACATGGTCTCTTACGAACAATTCTTGGAGAGTACAGAAAGTGACGTCAACACCATCCAACTAATGCTACTTAGATTTATTGAAAAAAAAAATCACTTGCACTAAACAAAGCGTAAGAAGCATTATTTTATTGGATTCATCCTTAAACTGACTATTAAAAGAAATAATAAATGCTATAAAGTAGATTTTTAAAAATTTGTTGCGACACCGGCAGGTACCATCGATAAGTGGACTAAGTAAAGAGATTTCATATTGCAGATACTCGTTACCGATGTGATCTATAACCGCTGTAATACACCTTACAGGTAGTCCTATAATATACCCTTAACATAATATAGCACGTGTACTCGTGACGTTCGGCGTGCGGCAAAAGAAAGGGCACACCGCGAATTCTCTGAATTCTTAATCCAGTAGAACAGGAGCAACCTTAACAGGTTTATATTTCCTTACAACGAATTTATCACCGGCGCACTACTTAAAGTGGGTGGCCGGGATATGGACGCCAAGTAAGAAGGCCTTCCGCAGCCAAAGGGTGACTCAAAAGTTATTAATTTCAAATAAATATGCGAGTTCAGCACACGAAACCGAAATCAAACGAATTAATGGGTACAAGGCATGCATATCGGGTTGAGTACTTTATGTGTCTGAGTTTTGATACAGGTGAATAAATAACGCGACGCATAGACCTCGTATAGGTTTGATACGAATGTATGTATGTATGTCGATGAGTATGTGCAGACTGTTTTGTAGATTTCCATAAACAATTTACAATTGTCGACTGATTTGCATTTAATTCCCTCCGCTCCGACGGGCAATTATTCGATTCGAAAGTTTCAAGTGTGCGGTCGGGGTGCGCTGAAACGGAATCGAGCAGAAACTTCTCAAAGCAATGCATTTAAGAGACCAGCTTTCCTAGCGTTTTCCAGGTAAAGTTACCTGAATCGTCCAGGTAAGTCACCCTTGGATCCTCCTCACCGCCTCCCTCATACGCCTGCCAACTTCTAATTACAACTCCATTCCCATCTGTGCACGTGTACTGCACAGGTTGAAAGCCGACCACTAACGTCCATTTTCTATACGTGATCGATTGACTATCGGCGATAAGCGGGTAGACGTACTTCATGCCTAATGTTAGCCATGTTGTATTTTCGCGAGCCGATCGCGTGCTCTGATACAGCGGCCAATTGGCCATTCGAAAGGTCTGAGTGGGGCCCTGTTGATACCATTGCCGAGAGTCGTACACCTGACCGGAGGCTTACTGTTGATTTAATTGTCCACCACGAGATATTTTGATAAAGGTAAGTTATCGAAGAATTTTTTTTATCGACGGCCGCTTATGAACAATTGGCACGCAAATTCCCGAACGGAAATCTCTCACAGGGCTGAACTGGCAGCCGTCGAATGGCCCTCATTCCACACGGATCGGTCACGAACGACGGCGATTTTTTTATAATATCACGTTCGATATATCGCCTGATTTCGCGGATTGCTCTTTGATGGGCAATTTTTATTACCTAAACAAACAGAAAAATTGTGCAGGTACTTTCAGTAGGGTCCTGGGTATTGTGTGGACACGATTAATTTATTCCATTGATTGACTACCTCGGCTAGCAATTAAATGCACGCCTTGCTTTATCGCTTCCGATAGTGTGCGTAATCGATACAAAAATTGCCTATAACAATTACCCAGGTGTATAAAAAAAGGCGTAATTTTAAAACTTGTTTTATCCGATTTTATCGACCTTCTCTCAAAGTTTTATTATAAAATTTGTAAAATTTACAAAATTCCAGGTGTTTGGAAAAACGATATTATTATTATTGTCTAATTTTATGATAAGAATTTTTTAAAAATTATTTTCAAGTAGCATTAGCGAAGTTATTTTAGTGATTAAAACTAAAAGAAAAATTTCAAAGTAACGATTAATTTACTTATAAATACTTTTTCCCTTTTAAACTTTTTAAAATACGACTAAGATTAAAGCTTTACTAGTACAAGGGTTAAGGGTTTGTTATACTACGATTGTGCAGACCTATGGTCGTAATAAATTTTTTTCAAAATGCCCAAAATTGTAGAAGTTATGAGAGTCTAAAGTCAAACAAGGGCACGATGACTTTAAAGTCGTTTAAAGTTTAAAAAAAGGGTTCATAGTCGATTTGTTTTCATATAACAATTTTTTCTCTGCAAATACTAAATTTATTTTATTAAAAAAAAAAATGCACAAAGTACAACTTATTGCAAACTGTATGGAGAAATACGTTCCCTAAAGTTTGGAAATTGTTTTTAAATGTTTAATTTAATACACATTTGAATATTCCAAACGATTGTCGTTTATCTACTGAACTTTTCTCTTTTGTTCTAGTAAAAAATTAAAAACTAGTAGTAATATTTGTAGCTTTTAAAACAACATACAATAATAACAACCAAAAAAGTTATTTGTATTATTAAAAATAATATTGTACAGTATCGACGAGGTAAATTGATACTATTTTTAATTGCTCTAACTTAAAAATTTTACAAAAATGTAATAATATCCTGCAAATTTAAGAAAAATATTAAATTATTATTAAAATGGCTAATTAATTAAAATATTTACGTTTCGAAACCCAATTTTTATGTCGCAAAAATATAATTTTTTTATTCTTTTTGAAAACGCATTAGGATCAAATTTTATAAGTGTTCCTTATAAATATTTTATTAGTATTTTTTTTTTAGAAAATTTAAATTTTATCTATGGATTGTTATTTATAATTAATCGAAGTAATTTATAATTTCAAAATTTTTTTATTTTTTGCCTTTAAATTTAAGAAAACTTAACAAAGTAATAATTATAAGAAAATAAATAGTAAATATTTTATAGGGATGTTTAAAGCATCATTTTCTTCAGTTTTTTTTTTTAAAAAAGGAAAACATTGTCCTGTGTTACTTTCAATTTAAATTTTTATGGACTTGCATATATAAAATATCATATTTTTGCAAAAATCTTTTATAGAACAACATTTTTTACCACTTAATTGTAGATTCTACTTTAATTTAATTCATATTTGAATATTAAAAATATTTACCCGTATTTTTTTCAAAATTTATAATTTTATTACCATAAAGTTTATTCGAATAAAATAAATCTCATAAGGGAAAAACTGACACTACTTTTTAAAAGAATATTTAATTCAATATTTTATATCAAAAATTGCGAATATTAATGACGCGTAGTAGGATAATCTATCCGTGATTATAATTATAATAATTTCCGATGTATGTGCGACATTTACATAAGAATTCTTAATTATTAATTGTACAAATTACACATAAATTGCATGTTAACCATTTAGAAAATGCAGACATATTTTTAGCAAAAAATAGGCAAAAATCTCTCTTCAAACCTTTTAAAACCTTTCAGAAAAACCGCAAAAGTTTTCAAAATGTATCAGTCCAAAGGGTTGGCTAAAGAACCCCTTGCGTAAAATCCTTTTCCTTTGTAATTCTACTTTGTAATACGACGCCTAATGGCTGATAATCATAATCATTAAAAAGAATGTCTTGAAAGCAGATGAGCCTACCCCGCATCCGTTACCCCCGCCAACAGGAGGATGAAGCATCAAAAGAACTTAAAATGTAAACTTCGCCAATGGAGGAAACTTTTGTATTCTTGGAGAGCCACTTCATTGTCAATAGGCCCAACCTAGAGGCCATACTTTCACGAATGAACGATATAAACACAAATTCTGTTCCTTTGTCTTCTCTCGTGTTGATTTTCTGATATTAGGTGTTAACTTTACCCATTTAACTGCCCCCGGGGAGGATATTTCGCGGAGTAGCTGATATCAGACACCCATCCTATATAATCCATCCGAATACCACTTCAGAGCACTTAACAAGTAATTTTCGCCTGGTTTTGTTATTACCCTTTCTGGGTGTAGGTTTTCTAACATGAAACGTATAAAAAATGCCCTTACCCTTAAGGTACTTAAAATCATCTAAGACTTTGAGTGGTTGTTCTAACACCATCATCACCCTAAAAATAGTATCTATAAATATTTGAACTCAGCCTCCAAAGGGATCACTCTAGAATCAGATAACTTAAAACTTAATTTCGCCCGGCTTTTCGGTATCGTACGTATCAGAGATCTACCGGCGTCCCGCACAAATCGAATTCAATTCAATTTGGACTTAAATCCTTATTTATGTTGCGGTTATTGTGAACGTATTCCGCGTACCGAGAACCATATCCCCTTTCCGTTCATCAACCAACAGAAGAGATAGAAATGGTATTCGACTGGGATATAATAAATCTCGTCCTCCTTGTGAACTCGTAAGTATAATCCATGGATATCCTTGTTTCCTTGTTGTAATGATTCTTTAGGAATTCTTTAGAAGTGCCATGATACATGTAGAAGTAGAACACTTCACCCCCGAAAATCCCATTCTCGATTACCTGCTAGAAACGAGCTCCTTACGTGATTTTTGTCATTCAGCTCCAATAACTGAATGCGACACAACACTTCAAGGATGAGCCCTGTAAGGGATGGGAGGCAGTTGGGAACTTATTTATTTTTTTTTTTTTGGTTATTTTATTTAATTTTTTTTTTTTTTTTTGGGAGTGAGTCCCTTTGTAACGACAGGAGCTGAGATTGTTTTAGAAATCTTTTCGGGGAACTTTTTTGACGTGTTTTGAAAACAACTGAGTAACAAAGTTTGCGGTTTTACGTTAACGAAATTCGGCTCCGAAATGCTATGGGTGACGAAAATGGGATGCTTTTAAGGGATGCTATGGAATTCGTTTATAGACGCGAGCTTTAACGATAAAATGTACTGAAGGGATGTGATTTTTAAATTTGTAATGAAATTTATAAGAAAATTCACACGGTAGCAGGTATGATAATTATTTTCTTGTTTTTTTTTTTTTTAAGACTGAGAATATAAGTCAACTAAAGTAAAGTGACTTTGTAATATCGAAAAACTTCTAACTGAAGTCTAGAGTGTAAATTATCAAGAAATATTAACGTAATTAATTCAAATATTGTTTTAATTGAAACGTTTTAAAAAATTCACCAAATTTTCACAAGAGTGTTTTCCACAGTACTTAATAAAAAAACGTGGAACAATATTAAATTTTATAAACAAAAGTAAACAAATTTACTACACCAAAATAACTTTTTGAAATTTCTCAAAAATACGACCCGAAAAGTTCACTAAACCCATCGAGATCGGTCCCAAATCTAAAAAATTAACAAAGTAATAAAAAAAATCATGTATTATATTTTTAGGTAGTATTTTTACTTCATAGAAAATATACTATAGATATATTAAAATGAATTTAAATTATTTATAATATTCGTAAAATAATTCAAAAAGATACCTGAAAAGAGATTTCTACGCGTCTTATTTTTACGCGAATTTGGGTATGTAGAAAAGAATTTTTTTTACGTGATTTTTATTCACTTTTACGCGATCAACCTCAAGTTAGGAAAAAATTTTTTTTTAATTCAAGAAAATTCTAAGAATAGAAATGCATGGAATCAATAGTTCCTTTTAACCGAATTATTTTTACGCGTATATTTTAAGAATGTATCTATCGCGTAAAAGGAGGTATTTTATTTTTTGGGAGTAAATCGGAATATTTACTAAATGGACCTTCCCCAATTTTAAGACTACATAAAACTTAAATTTTGAAATCTAAGAAAGTAGCATTTGTTTTTTTTTTTATTAATAACAAAAAGCTGCGATTGAAGAAGCGCTAATATGAAAATTCTAGTTTACTATTTATGAATTTTTAGCGAAAATAATAGTACGAATTTTTTTAATTTAAACTATATTTAATTTTAAATCTAGAATTTTTTTACTTGAAATGTTCGAAAGAGTAATAAAATTAAAAATCTGCACTGGCAAAAATTAAATAGTCAAAAGTAGATAAATCTGGCTAATTAATTGATTTATAAGTTAAAAAAAAACTGAAAATTGTTAAAAATTCTAAATTAGAGCATGTAAATTCACCAAAATCAAAATCTATTAAAATAAAAAAAAAAACCAGTTGTTTTTTTTTTAATTCGCCTACATCCAGAAAAATCGTAGGGGTGTTCAACCCTCGTAAATCAATTGCACACTTCGACTCAATTAATTCCGGCAAATCTACTAAATCAATTGGATATCATCACGTTGTCGGGTAATTCTTTTTGCAGGGCATTCTGCATCCATCCAAAGAGCTACATAACCCGTTCGTCCCCGAATCAAGGGGATTCCCATGCATAAAATCATCCCCTGCATTTTGCACGATACTCTCCAAAAAAACACAACAACAAAAAAAAAAATAAAAATTAATAGGAAGAAAAGTCACCATACAGGACCGGATGTGGTGATGCTCCTGTTGAAGACCCATCGCCACCAGCACGACCTCCAGCATGTCAACAAATAACTCGATCCAGATGCTAGCCGAGTGTGCAATGGGATTCACTGGATCCGCGGATATTTTCCGGATCCAGCCGGGACAGGGTGTTCACCAATTTTCCCAGCGGCATCGGAAATGAATCATTTCAAGTGTAGGGGGCTAACAGAGAGCGGAAAAAGCGCGGCTGCAAGCGACACCTGATGATTGGAAATCAGGAGATATATGAGGCGACTAATTTAATCAACCTGATAGAGACCCCAAGCGCACGTTGTGCATCTGCGACAGTTCGTCTTTTCGACGGATTCAGTCCATAATAGCAGCAACACCAGCAGTAGTCCACCTGCCTATGGCCCTAACCCACGTACCTGGTTGGAAGCTATTCTCCTCCTATTCCGTCCGGTATGTTGAGGGTTTAGCAAGCGCGATTGGGGTGGTTTTCTGGGGGGATATTTTTCGGTGGGTGTTAACCCAAAACACATTTTCGGGCGTGCTTTGTACTCTGAGCGGAAGCCTAAAATGGGAAAGGGAGCGGATGGTTGATCGCAATCAGAACAGTAGAGAGCTGCACAATTTCGGTTCTATATCGCGTCATTTGGACGGATAGACCCGGGACACGTTTGTCTGTTGTTCGACATGAAACCAGGGACTGACTAGTGACTCTAAACGGGCCTAGGAAAGACTATAGGATTTCCATATACCCGGGATTTGGGGGCGGGTGGATGTCACACCGTCATGCACTAGAGGAGATTACACATATGAACCTGGTGGCAAGGACACAATTTATATGCATGTTCCAATATGTCGTTAATTCATATTAGCGGCTGATGGCATTGCCTCAGATCGAAATGGGAGGACTACATTTTGTGTCGGATTCAATATCGTCGCGGATGGTAGCATATGGGCTTAATGCACCATCACAAAGTAGATTTTCGACGATGACGACGAGAACGAGAACTTCTATATCTGACAACGGGGGCGGATATGCTCTAATTTTAATTGACGCCCAGATTACGGTGGCGGTGGAAGAACGAATCTTTGAAACAAACGATTTAATGAAAATGAACATTAAAGAGGGTCCTTGTTTTTCCGATGACCTTATTTAGGATAAGGGCTTTTATTAAAAAAAAAAAAAAAATAAGACTATTACAGAAAAGAATGGGTCATCTATGCTCTTATAATCGCTTTGATGGAATTGTTCATTAGACATGACCTTTATAATTAATTAACTAATTTAATACGCCACAATTGTTTATAAATTTTAATATAAATAATTTTGTTACCTGAACAAGAAGGAAAATAACTCACGATATTTAAAATAGAAGATATTTTAATTTAATTTAAATACTTGCAATCAAAATAAATATAAGAAATGCGATAAAATAAAAAAGAAGAAATGCGATAAAATTTAAAGAAAAAATAAGAAAATAAAACAAAGTGAAACACACCTTTTTGTTAATTACACGAAGTGGTATCTCCTTTAAAATGTACACGCACAGAAAATTGTCGTAATTAAATAAATTAATTAATAATAATTCACTTCAAGGAGAAATAAAAAATTTTTCCCGGGTAAAATAAAAAAATAGTAGAAGTGCACTTTTCCTACATCTGAAGATAAATTTTATTTTTTTGGATGGTTAAAATAAAAACCATCCAAATTAGTAATTAAGTACAGTGCATAAAAGTTCGTATTAATATTTAATTTTTATTACATTCTTATTTAAAAATTTTGGCTGCTTATTTTTCGTTTTAGGCAGGTTTAAAATATTGCAAATGTTTTTTTTTTACTAATAAATAAATAAAACAATTTTTCAACAATTCAAATAATTTTCTTCGGAACTGATTGGAAAGATAAGATTCGCTATTCTCAAGTTTAATTAAACAATTTTTATTACTGTGTGCATTTTTAATTAATTAATTTTAAATATTCCAATGATTTTTTAGTTTAACTATTTACAAAAGAAATATACTAATACATGAACTGTTTTGATTTTTTTGTTTTTAATTATGAGCACCAAAAATTCTTATTTATATTGAAAATATAAAATTAATAAATAAATCTTCATTTTAGTATCAGTCTTTCCTTTCGACTTTTAATTTTTTTTGAATTTTTTATCCTTTAATAAATTATAAAACAGGTGCAACTTAAATTTAAAAAAAAAACTTAATTTTTAACACATTCAGCACTTACTCAAAATTTTATAATTTCTTTTCTACTGCTACTTCTGTTTTAAGTTTTTAAGTTTATTTAAACTTTCTTATATTTTTGGAATTAATTTTTATTTGTAAAAGTTATGTTTAAAATTATAACACCAGCCGTGAAAATATTTTCGAACCAAAACGATTTATGTTTTTAAACTTTTCAATTGAAGTCTCTAATTGAAAAATATTATTAAATAATATAAAATAAAATTTTCAGTTAATAATATTACACTTTTACTTATAAAAAATACCATGCAAAAATGTATATCGTATTTTTATTGTTTTATTTTATTTGAATTTATTTTGAATTTTTATGGTAGAAAAAGTTTTTTGATATTTTTTTTTTAAGTATTATTTTCAAATTTTTCACACGTAAAAAACAGGCTTAATTGGAAATTATTAAAAATATAAAGCTGTGAATAAAACAATAAAAATTAAAAAACTAAAGCGAGTACTAAAAAATAAATATGAATCGAATCTAGGAAACTACAAAAAAAAATCCATATAATCAAAATAAGTGACGATCTTCTTAAGCCATAAATAAAAAAAGAAAAAAAACTGTAGGAAGAAAATCGATTTTTCTTATTATTACTAAGTAGATTTACTCAATATAATTAAACGTTCCTAATAGAAATGAGTGCTCCAAGCTATAGAAAATAAAAAATCAATTTTATTAATTAGAATTACATCAAAAAATCGAAAAAATAATTTTAAGAAAAAAACATTTTTAAAACTTAAATTTCAAATTATTTCAGAAAATAAAAAAAAAAAAATCAATTGTTTTAAGCCAAAAAATTAAGTTTATTAAGCATAAGACGTAAACGACCCATGAGTGAAAAATTTAGAGTGAAACAATAGAAAAAATTTTAAAATTATTTTTAAGTTATAAATTAAAAAAAAAAAATTCTAAATTACAATTATATAAATTATTTGTTAAGTATAAAATAAAGAGCACAATTCGAATGTGGGCGAATAGAAAAGTTATTTTTGATATGGATTTTCTTTTTCCCGACGAAGGTAGGTACGTTCTACAGAAATATTAAAATAGTTCACTAGAGATTCCATCCAGAATAGAGATTTAACTCAGTTGAATGACTCGACGAATGTTAAAACACCTGGCGGCGGTATACTTCCCTCAATTCCTCCAACCACCAAAGATCCATCTAAAATATAATCTCGTTTTTGCCTGGCTGCCGTCTGCACTTCCTCTAATCCCATAGAATCATCATCGGAAGGATTTCGACTTTTGAATTTGCACTAATTTTCCATTCGATTAAATTTTCATAAAACTCTCAAGCTCAAACAAAATTCAGTGAGCTTTCTATTTAAAGTTAATAATCAAATATCAGAGGATGGAATGTGTTGCTCTTTCAGCTAGGATTCATCTTCCGCATATTTGCACACATCACAAGCATGTACACATCACTCATATTCATATCCATGAGTGTAACCTTATTCCGGGATACCCAAAGCCCAGATGAGCTGAATATCTCTTCTAAAGATGTTCAAAGCGGAGGGGGTGGGGTGGGAAGATTTGTACTAGGGCCAAAATTATGAATACTACTCTCCATAGTTGCCTCTCAGACGACGAACGGGGGATAGAACATTCCTCTTGTCCTTGGTCGCTACTTCTACTCATTCATATTTGCTTAGAAGCCCAAAAATCAAATACCTACTGCTTCTCCTAAATCTACGGGATTCCTGTACGAGTATGTGCCTATTAACACCGAACTTTCGAGCATGCCACAAAGTTACACAGTTCGGTTCAATTTCAATATTCCTGCGAGGCACCTTAGAACACCTCTAGATCCTTACGATGTCATAGGCGTTATTACATTTTTGGACGGATGAATTACCACCACCCCCTTTTTGATAATAATAATTAATGTGGTCTAAATGGTCTAGTTATAATCAAATTTCATAAAAATCCTATAGTTTCAGTTTGGGATTTTTATTTTTACAAATCGTAAAAACAATCTCATCAAAAGTTTTGGTTTTTTTTTTTCCGTATTTTTTTAAATTTTTGAGAATTCAGAAAAATGTTTTATAATTTTATTCTTAAAATTTGTAATTTGGTGACTACAGATCTAAAACAAATTCCATTTTAATTACGTTTTAAATGTTTTTAATTTTTTATTAAAGTTTTTTCAACATACAATTAGAAAGGT
Organism: Proctacanthus coquilletti; assembly: GCA_001932985.1. Classification (NCBI taxonomy): domain Eukaryota; kingdom Metazoa; phylum Arthropoda; class Insecta; order Diptera; family Asilidae; genus Proctacanthus; species Proctacanthus coquilletti. The sequence goes on along the minus strand of MNCL01000204.1, from coordinate 144,180 downwards.
TTATGGAGCTTAATATTAAAACATTTTTAAATTTAATCAAATTTTTAATAATCTTAAGGTGTAATCTGACAAAGGATTAGGATTTTTTTTATACCTTTGTTATATTTTGAAATTTTGGAATGTTATGGACCATACTACATCACAATGCAGAAAAATATAGGACTGTATACCCACATTTAATAGCCCTGATCCTTGAAATAAAATCCTACAACCCACACAGGTAATCTAATGAGTTTAATAATGCTAATATATAATTTAATAATGACAGTAATTGTCCATATGCTTATGAGTTAATCGACAACAATATTATAGACATATATGGAAAAAAATATTGATTTTTTTTTCTATTACAGAAAAGTAATGTCTTTTTAGGGGTTAGACTACAACAGAAATCGACACCCGCCATTCTACAGTTAGCAGAAATATATTCAAAAAATTCACCTCATTTTTTCCATTATCCCTTTAATGGCCTCATTTTTCGTGGTACATTCATTCCACGTAAGTTAATCAATTTTCCCTATCTTCAATAACTTTTCATCCTTTGGACCCCCGGAGGGTGGATCGAAATATCATCCGTACACCCATCGATACGGGATGTCCCTTTCCCGCGACAGGACTCCTCACAGTGGGGTATCAAAATAATAAAAATTGAATCCTAATCCATGAATATAGATGATGATGACGTCGAAAATGCTGGAAAAGGTTTCCTCATCGAAGGCATGCCATTACGCGCGGGTAGCTCATCCCTATCCCGGTTTAGAAGAACAGGACTCGCGTGGTAATAATTTCCCTAATCATAAATTATTCACTTAAATTATATTCTGTGGCGACGGTGCCTAGATCGGCTTTGTGTTTGTTGTCCATAATATGCGGGTGTTAGTGTATCATCTACAAAAAAAAAAAAAAAACACAGAATGGAGAACCGCGAAAAAACGCATTAAACTCACTTCAATAAGATTCGTTCCGCGTATTTTGCACCGCGTTCGAAGACGACCGCGCCCCTTCTTCCAGGGATAAAAAGAAATCTTTCTCTTTGGTGGTGGTAAAGATGACGACGATGGGAAGAAGGCGACGAGGAGATGAAATTAAAACATTTCCTTGACTAGCGATAGAGTGCTATGGTTTGTAGGGCCACGGGGATGGGGACTGTACTCCGATGAATTATGAGTGTCAATAAATATTCCTATTTTATAGCTCGTTACATTTTTTCCTCATATTTCATTAAATATCTTTTATTATAATGCTTATCGGGTAATTTTATGGAAATGGGTTCTACCGTACTCCCAGCGGATACCACCAAAATGTGGATTGCGATGCTTCGTTGAATCTCTAGACTCTACAAAGTAAATCGAAAATGAGAAAAGGGGCACAGATGAGAGTAGTTCCGAGGACAAGGTTTGAAATTAAAATATATTCCATAATATTTTCAAATTATGTTGTATAAGGTTATTTAAATACGATTTTTCTCCATACAGTACGATGTATGTCCATTACAATGGACCCCCTGTAGTGTATTATCGAATTTCCCGGCCTATAGGGAACTATCAAATTTTTATAGGGGTGTATCTTGTAATCCGGCAAATAAATTGAGATTGCATGGCCGCACGACCGGTAAGACGGCACATGTAAGTAATAAGTCACAACCTGCATAAAAATGTTGTCCTCTGCTTCGCCGTGATTGACATAGAGCTCGGGATTAAACACAGCTGGATTACAACAGGTCCACCGTCTTTCAAATCACAAAAAGAAAAACAAAAGGACATACTGAACCTTTTTTTTTTTTCTTTGAAACTGGATCATATGTTTGAAGAAGCGCACGCCAAAATAAAGTATTACTAAAATTGAAAAAGTCCATCAAATTTATACTAAAATAAATCAAATCAAAAAGTTTAATGCCTCGAAAGATCCTATAGATATAAAAAGTTTTATTAAAAATTTTGCTAGATTAAAAAACAAAAACATTGTGATCAAAATTAATATAAACAAAAGAAAAGTCCTATTTTTTATTATAGCGTACTGCTACAGTTCAACGTTTTCAAATGTTTCATTTTTATTTTTCAATTTAATTTTTAAAATTTGTGAATTTGTTATACTTACTTTTTAAATATTTTAAATAAAATATGACAACATCCTTTTCTACTAAAAATCGTATGCGATACTTTTGAAAATGTTACACAAAAAATTTAATTCATGTGCTCTTTTTTTTTTTATTTATAAAATAGAAAAAAAATGATGCTATAACATAATTTTACACTAAAATCTTACAGCACAGAAGTAAATTACATATTTAATATTTTATTTTTTTTATTCATTTTAAAATGATGGCTAAATTTTAAATTAATATTTAGTTTTTTAACCTTCTCGCTGTTTACATATATTTTAATGTACAGTTTTTGGTGATAAATATAAAATAATTTAAAAGTTTAACTTAAAATATAAATTTTATAAAAACAAAGTGATAAATTTAAGATGCATTGTCAAAATTGGAATTTAGAATTGATCAGCCATCGGTTCATTTGGCCCTCTATACACAGAGAGAAGGTTAAAGGGTTGATTGTTCTAAAAATGTTAAATAAAATAATATTTCATAAAAATCACCGGCCACCAAAATTCGGATTTAAATATATCCATATGACCTTTGTGTGGTAACTGCCAAATTAGCGATCAATTTGATCTTACACTCAGGACTTAGCAGTTCGACCAAAGGTTCATAAATCTGAATTTTAGTTATACTCAGACCTTCTTAAATCAGATCCTCTTGGAGCATTCATAAATTCCATATTTACTTTAAACAATTTTCAATTTTTTCATTTTAATTAATTAAGTTTCTATAAATTGCTAGATAATCTCTAGACTGTTAACGAAGTTTGGCTTGAATTGAATTATATTATTAAATTTTTCGACATCTTATGCTTATCACATCTGAAACAAATTTATTTTTTATTTGTTCTTCTTAGATTTTTAAAATATTCAAATTTATATTTTATATGAATTTTAAAAGATTTATTTTAATTGAATTTTTATTTTTATAAATTTCTCTTTTTATGGTTGATTTTGTGTCATTTTTTATCAATTAGAAACTTATGTTGATTTGATTTCATTAATAAATTAAGCCTATGATTGTATAAACAAAATAAAATAATTTTCAAATCATTATCAGATTTTTATAATGTCAATTAAATATTATATCATAATTAAAATGAATTAAAAAACTTTATTTACGATTTAATTAAAATAATTCACTTTTATTTATTTATTTATTTCTTCTTATGTACTATTTATAATCTTAAAAAAGAATTATTAGGATAAATATTAAAATCAAAACCAAAACAAACGGTTGAAAGAATAATTTTAATTTATAAGACGAAAGGCAAATTACCATAATACGAGATAATTAAAGACGTGTACTCTTAAGGAGAATCAAGAAATGTTTTGGAGAATGTCTCGACGTACATCTCCAAAATTTCCCCGTATATTTGACATTGGATTTTTTCGTATATACAAGAATTTCTCCTATCGGGAAAAAGTTTGGATATAGAACTCCTTTTCGAATCCACATGGGGAGATTGTTCCATTTACAATTCCCCCCCCAAAAATCGAATATGGGGATGGAATTTCGAAGGAATTACACGCGCAGAATCCGATTCCCCAATAAAACGTAATTCGAAATTTAATTCCCCAGTTTGTTTTTTTTTTCATGTTTTGTTTTTGTTTATTTATTTATTTTTATTTTATTTTTATATTTAATTCCTTTTAAATTGCAATGATTTATTACCTAATTAAATTGATTGATTTTAATTATAGAAAAAAAGTATAAAAATATAATAAAAGTATAAAAATACTGATTAACTAAAAATTAAAAAAAAAAAAATTTCTTAAATCAATTTTTAAAATTAAAATCTACTTGAATTTTTATTCTTAAAAGAAGTATTTGTATTTTTTTTATGTTTAGTTTATATAGAAATAGCGAGAATAAGAAAAAAAAAATTTTAATTAATTTGAATCTAAAAGTATTAATTAAAAAATTTTGATTTAATGGTTATGAAAATTGGTGAAAAAATAACTTATAAGTAACTTATAAGCTAAGACAAATTTTTTTCTTTTTATAAATTTAAGTTTAAGAAGACCCACTTTATTAACGACTTACTGAAAAATTTTGAGGATTTAACATCACACCGCGAATTTCAGAATTTCAAAACATAACTCTGGATACTTTTGTTAATAATTCTATATCCAAATAATACAAAAAAAGTATAAAATTGTTACTTTACATTATAATTAATAATTTAAAAAGAAAATACCATACTCTACTTTAGGTTATGCATTTTTTTTATTTATTTACAATAATTAGAAGTACAAGAGGTACTGAAATTTTAGAAATTTTCTGATAAATAATTGAAAAGTTGTAGGAACTAGCCGCTCTTATTAATTTATTTATAATTTTTATAATTTTATTTGTATGGATTTGACTACAAATTAATTTATTAAAATGTTTTTCTGTTTTGTAAACAATACTAGAAAATTTTCTAAAAAAACAAAACAAATTATTCAATCGAAGAACTATTAAAAAATTTTTGTTTTTTGTTGATGATTTTTAGTTTTAAAAGAAAAATTGACCCATGTTTTTGTTTAGTTTCTCTTTTAGATTAGGCCTTAGGGCTTCAAATTTAATAGCATTTAAAAAAATGCCTTTTACTTTCCTTAGACGAAATAGGGCTGCAAATTATCATTACATCTTACTTGGAATAATTTTTATTACCGAAAAATAGTGTACTATTGCATTTTATTAGTTTTATTTATTTCATTTATAAATAAGCAAACAAAATCAAGGGATTTTTGTCAACATAGCAAACTCCAAGTACAAATTTTAATAAAAGATTTTCATTATGCTTATAAAGTTTCTAAGAAAACAAAAATTCATTGATATTAATTTTTAATTTATTTAAGAAATTTTTTAATACTACAAACTGTGTTATCTTATTTGGCCGCAAAATTATCAAAAATCCTTTATAATAAAATGATTTGAAGGATTTTGAAACAATTTCTCTTTTTTTTTTTTAAATCTTACACCTACAAAACCCCGGTTGGAGCCTGTACACCTGTTTTTTTTTTTCTTCTTAGACCGGCGTCTAGGAGGGTACATTGTCGTTGCCTAGACCTAGACTAGCTATGAGTAAAAAGTTGAACTAGGAAAACACCACGGGTACACATCCCATTAATGTTCGCGATGCAAATGAGGATACAAGAGGAGACTCCCACGCTCTATCAAAAAGGACTACAACAACGGCAGCAATTGTGACGGTAGAGTATAATCTTGAACGTGAAATTGAAGACAGTAAACTTACATGTCGGCAAAAGCATATGGGTATAGTGTACAAGAATTAGAAAGTGGTAGAAGCCAGACTCCGGCAAGGACCAAGGAAGGGCTAAGATCTCTTATATAGGAAAGTGCCGGTATAGATGGTGGCGACGGTCGTCGACGGTCTGGATAATACGAAATGGTCCGATATAAAGCTAAACGCGGAAAATTTATCGCATGGTGAAAGGTTTTGTTATTTCTGGTGTTAAACAGAACCTTGGTAAGAGGCGACCCTCACCTGTCTGTACTGTTTCTTACTATAGTATTATACTTGGCATAGTCTAGGCTGAAGGGGTGGCAGGATGATTTCTACCTGTCCTATGTTTCGTTCAAAAACTGGAACATGGCTCTCGGAATCTTCTTAATGCCAACGCTGTGGTGTTATTAAGGTTATTGCTGATGGAAGAACCTAATTTAATAGGTGCGCTCCGGCGGATGCTATCCAGTTTTGTGTGTAATCCAATATATGATGTGTACCTGTTGGATGAAATGTGATGTTCGAGCATCCCGGAGATGCTCGCCAAGAGATGGTTTAGCCGAGATTATTGGCTAATTAGAATGAAAATCCGGTTATTATGGGAGTTTTTATGGGGCTATTAGGACACTTATCTGCAGGGGACATACCTGGCTTATATCTGTTATGCTTCACCTGGCGACACTGTCAGTGGCCCTTGGGTTCGTTTATTGACAAAATTTATATGGAAAAAATTCAGATATAGTGGAAAATTTATCGTGAGCAACTGCTAATTTTCAGTAAAAGAAGAAGAGAAATGAGTCTACTCCTACCTGCCTGACTACCTCTATCATCACAAGCGATTAAATTTTGTTTTTAACACTGTCGTTTTATGTCCATTTTATATTCTAATTTTATTTAATTTGTGTAAACAAATAATATCGTAAATTTTGGGTCAAGTTTACTTCTAAAAACTAAAAAAACATAAAAGAGAATTGATATTATTATTATACACTTTTTTTAAGCAGAGTTGCTTAAAAAATGCATATTGACATATAATACAATATAAAAGATAAAAATACTTTTAAATATATATTTAATTATTTAGATTTAATTTTAATAAAATAAATTATTTGAATACATTGCAACTAGACTTTAAATTTTGAACGCGTTTTCTCAAAAGTACGTTTACAAAGTCAATGACCCTTGTTAATTAAAAACTGGTAAGTAAAAAATTTTCCCACTATCTTTAAGATATAAAAATCTAGTGTTTTTGGCTTATATTTTCGTTTAAAAATAGTTTTCTCCAAAAAGAATATTATGAACCGCCATTTACTTCGAAAGTGATTTTTTTAAAACTTTATTTTTAATTGATTGCTTAACAAAACTAATCAAATTGTTTGTTTTAATTTATTAATTATTATTAAATTAACCAGTTTGGAGTACTAGTAGTTATTAAATCTATACTTTATGTCATAGCTTTTGCTTATTTCATTTCTATCGTTTTATTAAATTTGATTACATCTTTACCTCCACAATATCAAAAATATAAAAGCCATTTTAAACACTAATTTTTACAAAATTCGGCGACCTCGAAATAAAGTTCTCTTTTTTTAGTAGTAGTTATAAACATTTTTACTTAAACCCCATTATTTTTCGTTTTTAAAAATTTAAAAATTTTACTGTTTAAATTAAAGAAAACTAAGTTTTTGGTTACGCACGATATCCCAAAAAAAAAAAACCTCTTCTATAGTTTTAAATGTCTCTATTTTTTAGCAGGTGTACCGAAGTGTGAATATGCGTCAATAACTAGAAGGTTTAACATGTAAATTTATCCCCCACCACGTCGGTAACTTCAGCATAATTTGTTTGATACCTCATGTAGGAGCGGTACTCGAAAGCTGCGGTACTCTCAGTCCGCCAAAAGAGCGTCTCATTCTTTTTCAATACGAAACTGATTATGCACTTGAAGCCAGTAAAATTGCCCACTCGTCAGATGCAATTATTTACGTGCTAACACTTCCCCGATAGCTCTTTTTGCGAAAATCATGTATGTGCACGTAACGATGCAGTGTGTTATAGCATAGCACCTATAGATTCTATAGAATTGCAGATCGCATACATACAGTCATATAGTATCGTACGGATAAGAGTTCCGCAATCAAACGAGGACTCCTCTCCAGCCACTCCATCCTATCCAGTTGGCCGGGTACAAAACCCGGTCCCATTTCAATGCACCCGCGGCGCGTCATCATCATAAGGTTATTCATTAACCAAATATCGCACGGGAAGCATGATAACCCTATTAAAAAGGTGTTATACCGTGAATCCATCAATTAAATTAACATCCTGTTTATATTTGAAGCCTCCTTCGTCCCGAACTGAATGCAATCTTTGGGATGGGCGTTTTATATGGCCGGAACCTCTTAGTGGGCAGGGTCTGAAACATTTCAGCCCATGATTGCATCAGATACACCTTGGCACATTTAATTTCAATTTAACATATCTACCTGCCTGTGACATTGTCCTACCCGTTTAAATAATACTCCTTTGACCCTTTTGAAGCAGGATGTGACACCTCGGAGGAGTTCCACCCAATGGACTTGGGACATTAATGGATCTCACATTATACATGGCCTCTATAGTAATGGAGTGTTTTAAATTAGCCTCTTTTCAAATTTGTTTAAATATAAATAAAAATAAAAATTTTTAAAAAAGAAACTGGTCAAATGAAAGAAATTTTTTATAATTTGTAAATTAAATAACTCCTCAGGTAACTTTTTTACTAAATTGTAAAATTTTTTTTTTTGTCTTTGAACGGTTTAGTGTTTCAAAATCTTTAATATGAATAATATAATTTTTTATTTTTATTTTTTTTAACATAGTCTAAAAAACGCTAAACCGTCCAGTATCTTGTTATTTTTAACTACCCTCTGAGGACACCGTCTCTTACGCTAATTACACCCAAGCAATCTTCCTCTATATGACAAACAAGCAATACCTTCAGGATCACCTTATTACCTTACAATCCCTCCCACCTTTGGTAAGCAAGTGGAACATATTTTGTTTAAGATGCACGTTGGATATGCGGCAACAGCATCAGCAGCCACCCTCGCATCTTGCCAGAGCATGCATATGGGATGTAACTAAATATCTTGATTAGCACCATAATTCTTAAGACGCGTTTTGATAGAATTAGGGCTTGCCTTCGTGTATAATGTTTCCCGGCTCAGCCGGTACCGACACGCCACCGCTTCTAGTGTCTTTTCTTCATATCCAGCCCTTGTCTATAAATCGCATTAATGATTATGATGAAAGTTGTGCGAATCTTAAACTTTCCACACATGTACACTCCCTAGGGATATGTTCCATTTTTGGGAGAAGTGAAGAAACGAAGGGGCTGTTGAACAATGTATAAATCACTTTTATGGATCGACTCGATTCCCATAGTTTTGCCATAAATCAATAGGAAAGCTACTGTTTTTCGTGTAGGATGACGATGTTTTGCGCTAAAGGGGGTGGTGAACAAGCAGACAAGGATACCCTTTCTTAATAGTCCATATTTTCATAGAAATTGTTTGAGATGAGTCTATTAAATACTAGTTTTGGATTACAATCGATATAAATAATTTTTTTTTTTTAAGTGAAGGTTTTAACAATGCAAAAATGTTTTCATTGAAAAGTAATAGTGAACTTCATCTTCATTCAAAAAATTAAAATTCATTGCTACTGAATAAGACCAACCTTTTTTTTTTGCTTTCCTCCTAATTAAGAATAAAAAATAAATAAAAAAAAATAAAATAAAATTTGTATTAAAATATTTTATTCAAAGTTTTTAGTTTATATATTTTAATATTAAATTAATTTTATAACATCGATGTTTTGTTTTTATTTAAAATTAACGTTTTTAGACTTAAAAAAAGAAACATTTTTCTCAAAATTAAGAAAAAAATTTTTTCCGTAAGATTAAATTTTTAATTTTAAGTGACATAATTTTTTATAAAAATCAAAAAAAAATTTATTTAATTAATTGTAAATTTTACTAAATTATATTTATTAATTAATTAAAAGCTCATGAAATAAAAAATTCAAAACAAAAATATTATTTTTTTATATTTAAAATTTAATTAAACAAAATCGAAAAGAACTTAAAAAACGATGTTTACTTTTCCAGCATAAAAAAATAAGTGATAAATTCGATACTTTTATTATCAATTTCCGCAATATAAAAAAAAAACTTTTCTACTAAAACATTTTGAAAAATTTTGTCAACTTGGAGAAACCGACGAAAAAAAAATTATAAAATAAAAAGACTCTACTCTCTACATTTGAGTATTTCTTTTTCAAATTTGAAACTAATTAAAAAGATAGGTATAAATATTAAATAATAAAATACCAAAAAAAAAATAGTGGAATTAATGAAGAATTGAATTGAATTTCAAACTTTGGAATTAAATGTCTTAATAAACTTGTCCCGGAGTTATTAAAAAATGACTTTATATAATTTTGTAACTAACAGGGCTCTTGTTTTCAAATAATTATTTCCTTTATTTATTCAAAATTTTGCACTGTTTTTTTTTTGTTTTAGAAACCTCAATTTCAAAGCATGTTTACTTCACATGATTTCTCATCTCACCTTGAGAAAATTTAGCTAACAAATTACCTGGCGATGGCAATATTCATGTCAGCACCTAATTAAATTATGCTCTAACCGCCACCCTTTCCCATCCCTGAGCTTATTCTGTGGGTAAAATTTTGCAGCTCTCTATAATTGCCATTTGATTGTGAAAATTTGTATGTAAGTCCTTAAGGGTTTGGGGGTAAATTCGACGGTCTCGAAACTGGCACAAAAAGGAGCCACAAGAAGCTGCAGGCAAAATACTCGAAGAATCGAAATAACTCAACATTGCCAGAAACACGCCACAAATATTGTTGTCGTCCCTCTGTTCGCCTCTCCACATGGAGTCCCACAAGGCACCAGTCTGAGACCCATGCTGTATTTTCAGACACAAGCATTTCTAAGGTCCCGAGTGTTTTCTTCTTCAAAGAAAAACGGGCAGTATGGGGGTGCATCCACAAATATAGTGTACAAGAAGTTGAATACGGGGGAACTAAAGATGGTTCAGTCCTATAGCCGGTTGCAAGACGGAAATGGCTGTAAGAAAAGCCAAACATGATTCCGCCAGCAGCCCACCAATCTACTTTATTAGCCGAGCAATGCTAAGGAAAACAACTACAATATCCTGGCGTTCTCGTTTCGGGTGTAATCGAACCGGGTGGGTACCCGGCAGCACCTTCTCGGGTTTTCTCTCTCTCTTATTTATTTTAGATGGTGGGTACTTCATCTTAGACTCGGCTGTATACTGGCGGCCCCAGCCGGTACTGTGGAGCTCCTTACATGAAAACAAAACATATTGGAGATAAATACACGGAAACTGCATCTTGTACTTGTTCAATATTTCTACTTAACCGGGAAATATATTGCCGAAAACAAAAACCCATTCAGAATGTTCCGGCCACGAGCCCGGTATACCCGTCGTTCCCGCCACCGGATAATCCAGACCGACTTTGGAGTATGGTGGCGACGGCAAGACGGCGAACGTATCAACATTTGATTTCATGTGCATGTGCATGTGGTGCTGGTTTATTTCTAGTTCCTATATTTTTGTTATCACAAAAAGAAAGATAGCCGAAACCTTTCTAGATTTCCTATCAATCTACCGACTTGTTCCAGACTCTAGGGTACTTTCCTGAAGTCTCAATTGAATCCACCTACTCATTCAGGCTAGAGAACACGTGGTGAATTGGTGGACGTGCAAAACTTTCTATGAACTGAAAATAAAATACGAGGATTATCCGGCCTTGCTTTCCACCCATTTTAGGGGCGGGAGTGTGCAAAGTGTGAAGGGATCTAAGTCTGGCAGAACAGCCAGAACTACCAGTGGTACTAACATGGGGCGGATGCAGGTGCCAACCCACCTGGGGCTATGCACGCAGCTACATACGGTCGTACAGTACCTCGGCAAAGCAGAAATTAAATTTCGCGCCATATTATTAATAAGTTTATTATTACTATTATTGTTTTAATCGCACCATGGGCTGCCGCAGGGTTCCAACGTTGGCGACCACACTCCATACAATTTGAGGGTGGTTATGGGTGGTAACTTGGCTCGGGGGAGGTCGCTTTCAATTCATTTTTGCGCTAAAATTTATTTCTGAAAATGTTTTTTGTTAATTAACGCATTTTGAATGGATTTGCGCTCTGGCCGCGAACGTCGTTACACGGCAATGTGGTCATAGCAATGGCCGGGCTGGGCGCGATAACGGTGCTATCACCTTCGCCATTGTTGGCCTTTTAAAGGATTTTACGGCTTCTTTATTGTGATTATGTTAATTTTATTAATTCTGCAGTTTCGGGACTAAATTACGAATGTCACGGGAGTGCCCGTGCGTCCCTGCCATGATGCCGCCCGAAAAAAAAAAAAAGGTCCCCTTTGATGTCTACTTTGGTACAAGAGAATCTTTAGAGTTTGAGGTCGACAGTAATAATACATTTTCTTTTTTTTTTAAATAGATTATCACGAATTTTAAGGATTCAATAGGACTATTAAGAAAATATTATAAAAGGACTAAAAAAAACTTTTTAATTCTAGTTTTATTAATAAAAGGTGCCGTCACAATGTTTTCAAAAAATTGATAAGCACTTTATAAGTGTTTTTAACAAAAACAAAATTAGCTCCTTTTAGGGTATTTTTTTTTATTGTTTTTCAGGGTTTATTCCTGCGGAGGTGAAGTTAACCCTTAAAGTTTTAAGTTGGATGAACCTCTTCAACACCAATTTTTTTAGAAATTTTAATCTGTGCCTAGATCATAGAAATATTTTGAATATTTGAAAAAAATAAGGTGGCGGATAAGGATCTTAAAAGTAATTTGTTTTGTCTTCATTGGACCATTTTGAATAACGAAAAACGAGAGTATTTACGACTCCATACCCCGAGAATCATAAAAAATTCCGAATTTTTGTTTGAATAGCTTTTACCATCGAAAATGAATATTTTTCCCTATTAATTTTTAAAACGTTTGGAAAAAAACTAGTGTGATTAAAGGCGGCGCTTATATTTTATAGAAAATCTATAGCAATTTAAAATCTTATTCAAAGCGGTTTAATTTAATTTTTAGTTTTAATTAACTGGTAAATAGTACAATAATAGAACAGTGTCCATGTTTTTGGTACAATTCAATTATAACTTTCTTTAAATCCAAACTTCATTATACCAAAATATGGCATTATTTTCGAAGAACTCTGATAGTACTTTTGTGGTTATTTAAGACTGTTAAAAAAAGGCATTAATTTTTATCACATTTATGTTTAAAAAAGATAATTTTTATCTATGTTTAGTTACGTTTTTTTTCGTTTACATATTTTTTCCCATAACTTAAAAATAGCTCAAACAATTTTAGGCCATACACAAAAATATTGTGAATATTTTGACAACGTTTTTCTAAAAAAAAAAATATTTTGTTATTACCTTTATGAACTGGATCAGATCCATTCCACAACTTCTTCTTACTTCCCTCGAAGATTGAACTAATTCCGCTAAAAGTTAGCCAATACTCAACACGCAAAGATCACACCTGGAACGAAAACACCATCAGACTTTCTATCTCATCACCTTTTAAATCCGTCGACTGGTGCACAACATGCTGATTTTAGCTAAATAAAAATAGAAAAATTCCAGACAAACAACCGTCGAGCCGTTCAGAGGCGACCTAGCCTAGCCACAACTACGTGGAGTATACTAGAGGCCATAATTTACCAAGGTCTAGTGAATTTATAGCAAAAACAAAACTCACATGCACCGGATGAGGCAGCAGAATCTTCTTTGGAGCATCTTTGGACGTCTAACGGGGATACACTCAATGAACACTATCGACCCCCTTTGGACAACAACTTCGCTGAGTATGGTCCTTTCACAATTCCACATGTCTTCGGAACGGTGTACAGGACAGAGGGGGGGCCATACCCCCGGCAGAGGACTTTCCTCGCCCTGGGAACGGCCGAAAAACGGGCCGGGAGCTCAAGTATCGTGGAAGATCTATAGAAGAAGCAACCCAGAAGCCAGTGGGAATTATTGCCGGGATATAAGAAATACCTCAGGAAGGATAAACTTAAGAGAACACTTTTCTTAACTGCCACAAGACAAGTAGGGATGCCCATGCAAGGATGCGGTCGGACTGCTACTGCTCCTTGCTACTACTCCTGTGGCCGGGGGAGGATGGATGGAAAATTACGAGGTGGGTTTCGGTTACGACCAGGCCCAATTTAGTTCATGTATCCTTAGCGGTAACTTGGTGAACTCCTTAGAAGACTCCTGGGCATCTTGGATTTCGGTTGGCAGGGCCAACAAACAACGAGCCAACCAGCCAGCCTGCCACCGGGTTTGATGGTGATGATGATGGGCTAACGCTAAGGCCGGCATGCAAGTGACTAGGGATCTCCAGTTGGCTGCAAAAGTTCAGCAACAACAGCATCCTTAGCATCCTATCGAGCATGTTGCAAGTCACTCTTGAAAAGTTTTACCAAAAACTTTTCAAGGTGTATATCCCTCAAAAGGCTCTCTAAACTTTCTACAAAGCAGCGCTCCCACACCCTCGGTCTGTGCGGGCTTATCCCATCCCACAAAGAGACATCAACTCCCTCCAGTCCAGCTCTAATAGGACAATAAAAGGCGATAAATTCGAGTGGGTAACAACTCCTTGAGTCGGACGCGGTGGAACGGTCGGGAGACCGAGTCCTGATTTAGAATGACACTGTCGACTGCATGTGTTATTGTCATCACCGGTGTCGCCCCTATTGTACCTTAGTCCGAAGACTCCTGGGCTGCTTCTTCTTCGTCTTTCCCGGACTGTGCCGTCTTAAAGAGGTTTCTCATTATAGACGACGGTTGCTCGTATCCTCCTTCGGGCCGATTCACTTCTCCCGCAACCCTTCCTCTGTACTCTTCTAGCTGTAAACCCCCCTCGGTGGTGGAATCGTCTTGGCTCTGGCTCCTCCGTTAATGGACGCTTTGTAAAGTGCTCCACTACCGACTTCGGTCTCTTCGATTTACATTTGGAGGACATTAAGCACAGAGACGGAGGACAATTGGAAGATTTGTGTCTTGGAGATGTTTGCTTCCTAAGAAATTGTCTTATCCCGAAACTTGGGCGGAGGTAAGGCGGTTTTGAGGAGACACTACTGCCCGGGCAGGAAAACTTGAAAATTTGCTGAAGTTGATGCTTCGATGAATTTATTGCTTTGGGACCCCCTGAATCGGACTCGAGTGCTTTGTCGGGTCTCAATTGGGCGCAAACACAATGGCTGAGAGGTGACATTCAAGTACCTTGTCGACAATAGGTGTAGAACCCTTTTGGGGATCCTCTAAGGGTTCTATTGGACACGGTGTGAGAGATAACATGATGGGCAGGTGCGTGTGCACACATGCCGAACCGGAATAGACACCGATAACGGAATCATCCAAAATACTTCTGTGGTAATTCGAAAACATTCGAATTACAGTCGCGTGACGGCATGACCTAGTGTCTTCCAATAATAGCACATGTGCCCGTGCCCCCCGCCCGAGGGAACACTAGAAAGGGTTAGCCTTGCCGAATGACAGAAATGAAAACAAATTACGATGCCTGAGGTGGGTCGTTTTCTCCTTTTTTTTTTTTTTCCTGTGGGTTCGGCACATCCGAGTTCGACTCATGCTTTTCCAATAATAACAAACCCATAGGAGTCCCATTAGAAAGCAATCAGCCCCCGTGCACGGGGCTCAGCTCTCTTTCCGCTTATCATCATCGAGCCCCACCAGGGTGGTACTATCCCTGTTTTTCTGTGGGAATTCAACTCAATCCCTCAAGGGCTGGGACTCTGCTGTGTCATCTGGCCCAGCGGTTTTTTTGCCTTCTATCGCACCGAGCACGCAACAAATTTTTATTGAAAACAAAAAAAAAAAAGCTAGGTGTACCATGAGGACAGAAAAACTCAGAAATGATTTACCAAAATATTTTCTGGCATTTTATTGGCATTTAGAGATGCGAAAGGGTTGAGGTTTTATGGATTCGATAGCACATAAAAAAATTGAGCTGTAAAAGTGTCGGAATCGATTTTTATTAATGCCCAGATTACCTAAGGAGCATTTAAAGGTATAGGCCATAATGTGCTTATTTATTTATTTATGCAAAATTTTAGAGAGATGCTATAGTAGAACAGAACGAACTTTAAGTAGTTTACCTAGCTTATTACTTACATCATTTAGTTTAATTCGTTTTAACTCCGTTACGTAAAGAAAGCGAAATAAAAGGATATTTAAAATTTTAAAGGAGAAACATTTTTGGCCAAGTTCAAGTAGTTTTAATTTTTTTAAATATACGTTTTTATTATAAATAAAACGAGGATTTTTCTGCATTGTGAGAACAGCAGATTTTTTTCTAATATAAATTTTATAAGCACCAATTCTCAAAGTTCTTTGATTTTTCAATTTTCGTGGCGGAACAGAAAAATTAATTGGAGCAAGAAGAGCATTATATGAAATTAAACTGTTTAGATTTTGTATAGCATGAGAATGCACAACAAAGCTCTGTAATGTTCAATTATTTTTTATTATCACATGTTCAAAAAAAATAACTTTTAATAAATAAATCATAATAATAAAATAAATCAAATTTTATATCCTGCGTGCCACAATCTTGTTTATTCTGCTACTGAATTTTCATTATAATTCTACTCGAATATTTCATTTTATTATGTTATAGGTATTTTTGTTTTAGTAAGCAAAAATATGTTTTGTTATATGAAAAACAAAATATTTAATTTTTTTAAAATCACAACCTTTTCTATTAAATTTGAAATTTAATTTATAATTTTATGCAAAGTTTTACGAGTTTGTACCATTATCCGCCTAGTGTTAATTTTCTCTTAATTCTCAGTTGTTACTTGGATTTTTATTAAAACACAAATTTAAAGAATTTCAATTATTTTAATACATCAAAATAAACTTTAAGATCAGCCCGCCAACTTTTCTGAACTTTACACGTCTGCCATCTGACGGAATATTTCAAAGCTACTTTGCCAACCCAACAGCTCGAAAATCCCGTTCTATTTGACATCAGGCTTAACCTTAAAAAATTCTAATTCGGCGGCTAAGTGTAAACAAAGAACGTAATTTCTGATTAATTGTGAATTTTGTGTTATTTCTAGTGTAGAAATTTAAAAAAAATCGTGATGGCAACAATCACTGATACATTTGCATTTAATTCGTCAACAATGTTTGAACAGATTCGAGCCGGACTGCCAACAGACCGCTCAAAAACACAAAACTTGATTGAATGCAAAGACGATTTACTTTTTGCGTGGGATTCTGGTGATTGTTGTTTATTAGCGATTAATTGGAGAGCAGCAAAATTAAAAGGGTTTAATGAAATTAAACATCAGGTAAGTGGAGATTCAATCACATCTTTAACAATGGGGAAAGAAAAACAAAAATGTAAATGCACCATTTTGCGGACTTGTTGCAGTCTTGGGTCGCTAAAATTATTTTATATTCATAAAATAGCAAAAGCATCTTGTGAGGATGCGTTTTTACGGTTCGAGCGTAATAAAACTTCATCAGGTAGCGCTATCGTAGTGCTCCCCCGAGTGCACTAGATGCGCGAATTTATGGCCCTTGGCAGTCGTGTAAGTCGCGATAACTTTTGGAGGGAAATTTACAATTATAACGAATATGAGCTATTTGAAGTTCGGAAGATTGTTCCAAAAGGTAGAAAGTTAACCAACCCAAGTGATGGTGCTTTTTAAACTTAAAACGTGAATGGAACCAAAATCCCAGTTCATTTCTCCTAGGGAACTATTACTCCTATCTAGAGCAAATGGTGAAATTTATTTGCTGTGTCGACTTTAACCTTTATGGAAAATTATTTCGTGTATTAGGAAAAGCTGTAAAATAGACTCGCAAAATATATCAAATGGGTAGAAGGGAAGTATTCGGTTGTACATGCGAACGCCGTCGCCCGGCAGATTCGTAGGGATTGGCTATAAAAGAAATCTAACGTCTGGCTAAAATAAAGATAAATTCCAAATATCTTCTTGTATCCAGGGTTAAGTAGTAATTATATTATTAATTATTTTGCGTCGATATGCTGATTTCTTATTGGTCTGATCATTTTTCTAACTCAGTGCCTAGTCGAATATCCAATCGACGGATTTACGGACTAGTACACCGTCAAACGATATGACGACAGTCTTGTGAGCTGACCCAATGACCAAGTGACCTAAAGGGCCTTGATCGCTAAATTTCGCTATATCTTTTGCGAAATTTTAATAGAATCAATGATTTTCTACCACCATAACATACCATTCTATTGTAATTATATCTATCGAATTCACTACTTAACATAAACTTCGAAATAAAATCAAATAAAATTTTTTAACTTCATTGAAGCAATGCAACGAATGGTTTCAGAACGATCTGATTTTATGGCTTTAATTCTATTTATTTATAAAAAATTCAATAAAAACAAACATTAAATAAATTAAATCGTAATTATTTTTGTCAATTTATAATTAGAAATATATTTTAATTTGTCTTTTTCTTTACGTACTGAAATCTTACCCGGTTTTAAAATTAAAAAAGGTAATAAAAAAGCAAAGGAACAAATTATTTTTAAAAAATTCTGTACAATATTTTTGATATCTATTTTGTATTTTTTAAAACCTTCGGAAATCCATCTAATTCGTCTAGTTTTTGTTTATACAATTTTACAAATTTTTAAAAAAAGTACTTATATTTTAATTTAATCGCTCCAAGATTAATTCTAAGTAGTGCATTTGCCTACTTTAAGTTTACTTGAGTACAACTCTAGAAATAAGTTTTGAAATGTAATGAGCTACTTTTATTAGAAAATAGAGGCGATCAATTAATTCGAAAGGATCTTACTACTTGGCAATATCTCGTATTATTATAAATCTCCGTATTTTATGACACCTTTTTCTTAATCAGCCCTCTTTGTTAATTATTTCGGCTCACTTTTATTTGCCATTATTTAATAAAATGGGGAAACGTAAAAATTGCATTCCAGATATCAGGAAAATAATTTTATTATTTTATAATCGTAACTGGTCCTACCCTTTTTCATGCAGTAAAACATTTTAAAGTGCTTAAGACCATCGAAAACATTCCTAAAGTAAACAGACCTAGTGAAAGTACCGTCTAAATCTGTTTGATAGAATAGCTAAAAATAAACCACTCTTGTCGAAATGAAATAAGATGAAATGGCTCGAATTTGCTACTTAGCATTTGTGGTCCACTTGAACGATCAAGGACTGGAAAAATGTCTTGTTTTCTGATGAAACCAAAGTAAACGAAGAACGGGGTCTGATGGAAAAATATACGTTTTACCTCCACAGCGAATAGGATTCAACCCTAAATATACTATTACTGTAGTCAACCATGGAGGAGGAAATGTCATGGTATGGGACTGTTTCTTATGGCACGATGTCAGACCAATTTTTAGTATAACTGGTATAATGGATCTGTTAAAATACATATCCTGCAAAGTTAGTAAAGCAATGGCTACAGAACAAGTCCATTAATGTTCTTGATTGGCCTTCATGTTGGTCTGATCTAAACGCCGTAGAAAATTTATCGGGGGATATTAAAAGAGTAGTAGAACAAAAACAATAATAAAAATCTTGATGATCTGTATCAAGGAATTTCGCAGACCTGGAAATCGGTACTAAAAGCACGTTGTTAATGACTGATCCTCAAAAATAAAGTTTTCCCAACAAAATGAAGTTTTACATCGTTAAACATGACCAGTACTCGATATGGAGGTAAAATCCGAACTGTACGAAATATTTAAGAGGATTATATCACCACTGTATGGATTGCTCTAACTTTTTTTATTAAATTGAATTTTTTCTTTACTTTGAATGTAGTTCTGATAATTTATTTATAACAATTTTCACTTTTATTCTCTATAAAAATTAGATTACTCTTTTTTGAAGTACGAGATTAAATGGGAAAATTTTAAAACCGGCATTTTTCAAAATTTTGTTAACGCCCAAAACTAGATAGTACAATAGTAAAAATTTATTGAGAAAAAGAAAAACAATATAATTCAACTATAACAACTTTTTTAATCTTTATCCTTTATAAGAAATTTATAAATTTAAAAAAAAATCACTGCGATTATAAATCAAGCAAATATAAAAAAAATTCTAATATTTTATAATCCTTTTCGTTTTTATGCTTTAAGAAAAAGAGGAGATTTAATAAAAATGCACGAACTTTTGAAAACATTATAAAATTTTGTTTTTAATTTTATTTCATTTTTTACTACAGATCGCTTTTTAATGCAAGTTATAATCAATAAACTTCGGGAATACTCCTATTATTTTAAAAATCGCCATTTCGAAAATTCTGCCGATTGTTACCTCCCCGAAAAAAAATGCATTTTTTTTTTTTTGAAAAAAATTCCAAAAACCCTAAAAGGGTGTGCATATCACGAATCCATCCCGAATAGGGGGAATCCAGTGGAAATTTATTGCAACTAAAACTGGCGGTGTGTTGCTGATAGAATAGCTCCTGTTCGCTATCAGGAATTGTTGGGTTAAAAAAAATCAAAAAAAAAAAAGAAAAAAAAAAGAACGATATGAACGGAAACAGGAGCGGCAGAATTTTATTTGACAGTCGCATACAATCATTGTCATATGCAATAATGCGTTCACCCGCCGTTGGCGTCATCGTCGACGTCGTTGTCGTCCCAGGATTCATCCTCGTCCTATAGTCGTCGTCTGCATCGAACGAGCGCCATGAATGCGTTGTCCCGCACCGGGCGGTGCATCAGGACGATGGTGGTGGGACACATTTTTCAATGGGCGGCTGTATGGCGAAATTTTAATCAAAAAAACCCAATTCGCCAAAGAAAAAGATACAAATGTTGTTTTATTGATGTCATATAATTGGAATACATCGGATGACCATCCTTCGTTCCACCCCTATATTCGGTATGGTCGATTTTTTAGAACAACAGCGAAAAAGGGTAACATAGTAGAGATGGATGTCCATTAAATTTTTGGAATACCAGACATTTTATAGATTCGTAGAAGATTCTATAATTGTTTTCATTATTAATAGATTAGAAAACTTATTACATTTTGGGCTAGAATGGGACTATCTGCATATGAAAATTCAATTCTAAAAACTATTCAATTTAGCAATTTCATTATTTTTATGGAATATGCAAAGGAAAATATTATTTAGGTAATTTATTTTATTTTAAACATTGTTTACTCTTAAAAATAAAATTTTGTATTATCCTCCTGTCGTCGTCTGTTTTTTTTTTTTTATGCGAAACAAGAATTTTGATTATTACAACGCTCAGATTTTAATTAATTTTATTTAAAACAATAGCCTAATTTACGTATCAAGTAACGAAAATAATTTCTAGTAATAAATTTTAAATTTCATAATAAAAACATACACACAACAAAAAGATTGGAATAAAATAAATTTTCATGGAATCATTTTTAGATTTTTATTCATATCATGTTTATTTTCTTTTTACTAGGGAACACTGCGTTTAAAGTTCAAAATAACAAAATAAATAAATTTAAAATTACAAATAATTAAAGCTTGTTTGTTATTTAATGATATTTGAACCACTTATCCGATCTTTATGGAATTTGGTATGGATGTAGCTTATGACCCGACACAATACACTATATAACTTTGACCCCGATCAGCATGACACGTAACATGATACATGACATGTGACAGAACATGACATGTCACAAGAGAGAAAATGCAGAAAAATGGCCATTTTTTGTGGGCAAAGTTATGGTAATCGACTGTTTTTAATATAATTCTTTTGTATTTTTTGGAACTTGAAATTTTTCAAATTATTATTTTAACTCCTACCTACTGATGTCTCTCTCTTAAATGTAAGACTCTTGGATATTTGTTGAAGCACTTTAAGATTCAAGTGCTGAAAATTGTAGTTAATGATTAAATATTCAAATATTTTTATAAAACAAAAGGTATCCTCTAGGTCGTTAGAACTAATGCACGCTAAAACTCGTTAGTGGTAAAGGGTTAAAACCGCAGATGTTCTTCAAAATAAATTTACCGATTTTAGATTAAAAATAAATTTGAAAAACAATATCATTTTAGGTGTACATTCTCCCTAGATTGCCATCAACTAAAATTCTCCCATTCTTTGGTCGCATGCGGAATCATAAAAAACAGGAACAGGGCCATTTCATTTTGACACCACATAAAGTTGCATACCTCGGCTACCAGTTAATAATTAAATAAAGACTTGCTATTGATATTCATCAGTGGTCTCTGGGGACAGGATGAAATTATATAATCCGGGAATCAGTAGTATCACAGATTCATGGTGGATCCCAGCGGCGACAGTGGCAGCCAACAAATCAAAAATGCACAATAAAACTGGCGCGTAATTAAGTTGAACCAAAATCAAATAAAATTTAATCAAAAATTATTTCGGTCCACCGTTATTGCAGCTATTTACTGAGGCCCAGTTAATATTTGCATTTTAACGAAATTCATAAAGTCAGTCGCATTTGAATGTCCAACGAAATAATAATAATGTTTCCCGGGTACTGTACCTGGAATACCGCCCAGGGATATCCAGGGTCCCGCCGCACTATCTGGGTTGTGTGCATAATTAACATGTTCTGTGATTGGTCGGGAGCCATGAAAATTTCATTTTTAAGTGCATTGATTTAGTTGCTTTTAGCGTGTGGATCCCGGGGAAAAATGTGGTGCTAGTAATCCGCCACTATCCCGTTCGCGCTCATTTTGTGGAATTTTGCCTAGCTAATGCGATTCTGTAATTTTATTGCGTTGGCGGTCTGAGTTTTGTTTATTTGTTTTTTTTTTTTTTTATGACTAGGCCTAATTTATACTTAATTTTTTTCATTCAATTTATTTTATATGATTATCGTTGACAAAGTTATCTACTCAACAATTTCGCCAGTTTACAGGTGGTTACGGTTACGGTGGAAATGAAAATTAATTTTAATAATTTTAGGATGTGTGAGGTGTCGTGGTACAAAAGTATTAAGTTAATTCCTGTACATTGTTGTATTTTTTTTTTAAACTTCCGTTCTAGAAGTTAAACTGTGTTAAGCAAGTGGTAGTTTTAAACCTATAGATACAGGATAAAAGCTCTAGAAGCTGGGTCAATCCGACATTTCAAGACTCCTTTTTAGAAACTTGAGAACCACTAAATTAAAAATAACTTTTTGCGTTTATTTGATCGGAATGATTAAGTGTAACCTGCCCGAAGTAATTTTAAACGAAAGTTTCTATAGAGTTCTATAATCCAGAATTTCTACAGATGTTTTACTATATCAGTTTATTTGAAATCTCACGAACTTAATTCGTTCCAATCCAAAGATCATATCTAGAAAAGTTTGTACCTCGAAATCCAGTTTTCTATTATATCTTCGGATATATCAAATAATTCATTTTCAGACTTAGAAATTTTGAAAGAAAAAAAAAACAAATGCGTTTATATTATTTATGAGATTTTTGGACCTTATTATCGTTATTTAGTTTTTTTTTTTTTAAAATACGTAAGCAATTTTATTTGTTACCATATTTTGGGTGAACCTTCTTTGCCATACACTGCCCCATAATGCCAGAAATAAAAAAAAATATATTTTATGAAAATGATAATGAAAATATCATTGCCAAATTTTAAACGTGAGTTACAGTACTCGGAAATCGCACAGTTTTCGTCTAGAGGTCAAACTCTAGAGTACGGAAAAATTCCTATGCCGAAAAAGTTTGTATGTTAGAGCGGTTTTTAGCAATGAAATTTGATGAAATAGCCTCCAAAATTTTTAATTTAATTTTGCATTATGAAGTTTAAGAGAAAAAAAAGTGTACTTCTGTAAGTAAAACATTAAATTTTCCTTTAAAAATTTACACTTACATGAGTTTCTGCTGTTAGAAATTTTTTTTTAAATAAAGAATTTGAGCAATTTAGCACTTTTTTACAAGGATTTTGAACTAGTTCTTAAAAATTGTAGCTTAAATGATTCAGAAACTACGGAACAACATTTTTAAGTGTTACTATTTAAATTTTATCATTATATACCTAATTTTGGGTATGTAGAAAATGATGTTCTGTAAAGTATTTTTGGAACACTTGCGCATTATTTAATTTTGATGTTTTTTTTTTTTTTGGTATTGTTTCCAAGCAAGATAAGTGTGTGAAAATATGAAAACTAGGCTCATGGTATTTTACGTTGGATCAATAAACACTCCGTATCGCGTGAATGTAAAAAACAAAGTTGATTAGTCCACGGTACCGATGCCAACCACGTTATTTTTCTCACCTGTCTCATTTTTTGTGATATAAGGTGTGTCACCTTTTTCCCTGTAGTGCCTTAATTTACCCCAATTCGGCTTACTTAAGTTTTCGTAAAACGATTTAAAATTGTTAGTACCACATAAAATGGGATCCGATTTAAGTTTTAAATGGGTACTCCTTTGAAATTGTGATGCTAAAAAGTGTACCGGAGCAGGTACACTGAAGAAAAAAAGAAAATAATAATAATTTTTTTTTTTTTTTTTTAGTACAAGTTGCTAAATCAGTGAAATCTCTTTCCAAATCAGGAGTTTTCTATTCAAAAGGAAAAGACCTTCATACGGTCGCACAAATAAAATTACTGGGTCATTGAGGGTAGGAGGAAAAACCATGTTTTCTACTACTGCCGTTGGAGAACAATAATTTTCGAGGATTATATGCGGCTCACTCGAAATATAAGGAAGAAGAAGTACTCAGCCTCCTTCAACTTAGTGAGCCCCGGCCATGCCACAAGGATTTAATCGTTTTTTGAAAGTTCTTTGGCTCTTGTTCACGATAATAATCACGAGCTTTCCTCAATTCAATTCCATCCTTGTACACATATGTGCGGCATTTTCATGGCGTTTTCAACAATTTTCAACAACATAATAATTCCTTTCCTTTGCCCCCGTCCCTTCTGCTTCGGGGAGCTTTGCCCCCATGCACATACGTTCCATCTCCTGTGACTTTCTTTCCCTCAAGAGTTACAAGCTCCAATTGTATTCGTGGCAGTTTAAGGATGCTTGAATGATTTCCCAGGAATTTTTTCAATAATTTCACAGTGAACGGGAAGTGCGCTTGTTTCCTTCCTGTTCCTGTGGGAGAAACTAGGAGGAGGAGGAGGTTGAAAATGGGTGCTGCTCCTGTGAGCCCGTGCCAATACCGTGAGCGCCGTGAGGTACCGAACTGGATGTGTTCTCAATATGCGCACCACCCTTTCGGGCATATTCCATCTCATTGGCGTTTCCCGATTTTCCCAATAAATGGTGCGAATGTTCAATAGTTGCTAGACGTGGACACGTCCATTCGTACGGCTGGGGCTTGCGCCCTGAAGCGACCATGTCCAATTTCTGAAGACCCATCCCACATATGTGGGTGGATTCAAGTAGAAATTTCTTTTAACACTATCGTACTCTTTTCGTCATACCATTAAATGGATTTTAATTTATTTTTTTTTTTAAATTTATAGGACACGTATCGTATAGTTTGCTCCTGTTTTTATTCCCACAAGGACCTTCATAGGATCCTTTAGGCAACTTACGAAATGGGCTGATATCGTGACAGGTCCGTAAACCTAACGAGAATCGCTCATAAAACACGTTAGTGAAGGCGGTAATGTTTTGTTAATAACCTTTATTGGGAAATATGCTTCGCGGGGGATTTAGGGCATAGAAACAGATGTTCGTGTCGTTCCAGGTATTCCCAACGGACCGTAAAATTGACAAATACTTCGGAAGTGGGTATTTAATGTTCGTACCAACGTTAGTGTTGCCTTTCTTTGATTATGAGGAAATTTTTATATTGTTTCACTTGTCCACGAAAATTTATTTGATCATAAATTCATATTGGAAATGTTTTTTTTATTGTAATTTTTTTTTAATACTTTTTAAATGTTTATTGGGAGGAAAGTTTTAGTTCTTCAATAGCTTTCTATTTTTCCTTTAAAGATTTAAGGTAAGAATTACAAAAACGAAATTTTTTTTTTGAATAATAATAAATAAATTAATTCTTAACCTTATTTAAAAAGTATCTTTTTTTTTATAAAATACAAAAAATACTTTTTATTGTTATTTTAATTTTTTATTATCAAAGTTTTTGTGACTTAAAAGAGAAGTTGTGGTTTTCTAAGATTCATAAGGTTTTTAAATTTCTTTATTTTATTTTTCACTATAGGATAGCGGCGTATTTAGCAATTAAACATATTAACTCTAGAGTTCGAGCGCCCGAAAATGTTACCGTCGTCCTTCGCGTGGAGTGTATTTGCATGCCATAAAAAAAATTTAGATTTTTTTGGAAAGTTTTACAATTTTAATGAGTTAATGTTTTTTTATTTATTTTGATCGTTAATGAGTATAATTATGAATAAAATTGTACTACAATTTTAATATATTTATTGGTTTAAAAAATACATTCCTATATTCCTATTCCTATAACGTCAACTTCAACTTTTTCAAACTGACATCATTTTTTTCTGTCGATGAAGGGATTCCAAATGCACTCCACGCGCGGACTCTAGTGTTAATTAACTCTTCCTCTATATAAAGCCTGTATAAATCGTTCTCCATGTGAATACTACGTCTATCTTTAAATTAAGTGAAAATCGTACAAATGGGCAATATAAAATTCTAGATCTTGTGTACCGCATTTTAGCAATATTAAAATATGATTTTTCCAAGTTTTTTAATGAAATCAAAAGATGTTTAGCATTAGCATAAGCTCCTGTGTTGGATCTCATTTTTTTCAATGCACCCAAATTAGAAAAATTAATATTTCTAGAGATTTTTATTTCCAGGCACTTAACCGATATTTCACGAAAATAACGATTTGTACGGAGCAATCATCGTGAAAGTCCAACTCACTCTTTGGTGTTTTCTTTCATTAAAAATTTTGCAAAATTTAACGTTTAGATTTTTACAAATTATTTTAAATTGATATTTCATTTTACGCGTTTATGTACAAAATGCTTTATGGATTTAATTGTTAATTTACAAAAGAAAAAAAATAATCCTTTATAAGAAATATTTTTGGAAAAAAAAAAAGTTCTATCTCGGCATGTCATTCGACGTGTAATACAAGCATGAATGTCAACAAGTTTGATAACTTTTACATGAAACGTGTCAGTAAATTAATTCAAACTTAATTAATCTCAAGAATCTCTTGAATGATGGTAATCGTGTCATCAAGAGCATGCACCAATTATCACTTAGCAACTGTAACGTCCTTACAATCGCCACATTTGACCTTAGAATTATAATCTTGAAATCTCTGCCGACAACTCAGCCCATCCACCTTATGTGGTGGTATCCCATCATATCACTTCCACTCTAATTATGACCAATAAAACTTGACACATTATAGCGAAACTTTTGGGAATGATTTCTCTTCGACTTATTATACCCGTCCCTTCGTCTCAGCCAAATTCCAAGGTGAAAGAGTAGAAGTTTCCCCGTATTTTACACGTTTCACCCCCCGTCGTACAAATTTATATTAACCGACAGTAGGGGTGCGAGTCGGTGGATGAGTTCGGTCCTGGCAATGATATCGCATGGTCGCATGTTATATATTTATGTTTCTGAACTGTAGTAAGTTCCGGGGGCCGTGTACACGTCTATAAAATAATTTTAACGGCCTATTCGTTGCCACCGAACTCATTGCCAGGCTTCGCTTTTGTTCCATTGCCTCCAAGGTACTTAATGTGATATTAATGAACAACAAGAATTTCATTAAAGATTGTTTGTCTTTCAAAACGTCCAGTAAATTATGCGATAGTTGCCGCTGTTGACAGCATAGATTGCGAAAAGGGTTCATTATGGCACGGGACTTTTCCGCACCCTTTTGCCACCCATTCCATTGGTTGTATCACCAAAATTACACAAGAATAGAGAGGGGTTTGTCATTCTTTTTAAAGTTCATATTGGGGGGGGGGTATAATCCGACGTCTTACAATCTCTTGTCTTTAGAATTTTAAATGGTATGAAGATAACGAGCTTCTAAATTCAACTTAGACATTATTGAGTGGCATTTCATGGAATCCCTCTAAATAATCCTATAAATGGATAGAAATTCCGGGACCAATTTTTATAGATTAGAAGAATGATTCATACCCATTTATCAACACATCCAATATCTTGTGTCCCCATAAGCAAAAGTTAGATTCTAGCCGATTATTCTTTCTTTCTTCACTTGGCCAGACGGTGACAGGATGGGCAATATTTATTAGAAGTGTTTATTTAGTTCCTGCCAAACCACATATATTCCTCTTTTATCCTATAATGTCTTGGTCATTTGTAAAAATAAATCTCTGTCGATGTGTTGACTTAATTAGTTCCCATAGTATTGGCCATGTTCAAGTACAACACGAAAATCTACAGTAGATTTAACTATATCAATTGAACACAACGATAACATTTTCACCTTAAGTCATCCTAAACAGTAGGACAATTTGCAACTTGAGAAGGCCTATACCATTTCATACCTTTTAGACGGACCGGACGGTGACAGCCCTTCCTTGGCCATAATTAGATGTCGTTTATCTTGATATACGAAAAAATGTAAATCGACAAGAAAAGTACGATTCTACTAGTGGTGGCATAGAAGAAGAAGAAGAAGAAGAAAAAAAAAACGTAGAAGGAAATTAGGAGGGCAAAGGATGGGCAGGCTTGGGCTACAAACAGTGCAAAGGAAAACAATAAAATGTAAAGTCTCTAGCAGACAAGTGAAGATCTACTGACTGATGTCATTTAATTTGAGACGTCACTTTGGAAAAATGTTATTCGGAACATTTTAATTGCCATCTAAATTATTTGCAATTCTTCTTCAAGGGGGGGGCGGCAGGAGGATTAAGTATCCGCCGTGCCATCCTTAAAAAAAAAAAAAAAAACAGTGGAAAAGCCATTCACGGGGACAAGTCAGGCGAACAGGGAAACTGAGTGCTGTGATGGAAATTTTCTGACACCATTTTAGAGGAAAAATTGTAAAATAAAATAAAAATAAAAAGAAGAGTGAACTCGGGTACGGAAAAAAAAAAATAAAAAAAAAATATACTGGTGAGAGAAAAACACGACTACCAAGAACTTCTCGTCCTGGAGTAGTATCCTTTTTGCCCAGCTGTAGATGATGGTGTTTAAGGTACTAGGGAAAAGGGGTTGATGGTGGATTGAGGGTATTTTTGCGACACGACACACAAACACATACAGATCCTATTTTAGAGGAAAGAAAAAAAAAAAAAAAAAACCAGAAAAAGGACAGCACTGGCCCTACAATACACCCGTACCATGGAGAAAATTTTTTAAATTGAAAAAGAGGAGATCGTGACTTCTTTATATATCATTTGCAGCGATGCTTAATTGAAAACTATTAAATTCGTCCTTTTCCACTTTTTTTACTGTTAATCAGGCTTTTCGCCTCTTTGAATATTTAATTAGAGTCAATTATTTATAGTATTAGGGGGGATGTAACTTTAAAAAGGGTCTCTTGCAAACCTTAATTCATTTTTTAACATTTCTGTGACGGGTACTGTAACTACTTTACCTTCTATTCCTTCTGATTAATATGCCAATAAAAAGGGAAGTCACTTACTTTATCATTAAATAATTGAGTTTCTTTTGAGATGTTAACTGTATTTATGTAAAAATAAAAGAGGAAAATAATAATGTACCAGGTAACCCTCATATAACACGGTAGATATGTTCCTAGAAAATGTCGTGTTGTGTAAAACCATGTTATATAAGACCCAGTAGAGTAAGTACAAAAAAGGAACTTTCTTAAAAGCAATATTTTTTTTTTCGTTTTTGTTAAATATATTAACGTAACTTCCTTATCAGTGTTATCACTTTACGAGATCTTCACGAGGTCGTTGTATTTTTCTTGGTATAGACATTTTACAACTTATGTGTCTAATTTCTTATTAAATACATTACTAAGTTAAATAATAGATGTACAGTGTTATACGAGGATTTCTGTAATTTCATTACCGTGTTAAAACGAAACCGTTTTGTACGTTGGCGTGTTATATGCGCGTTTCCGCAATTTTCTTATCGTTTAAGAGCGAAACACCGTGTTGTAGGAGGGTCACCCGTAGGGACTAATTTTTTAAACAAATCTGTTTATTGTACATAATCGATTTTAAAAATTATAGCGTAATTTCCATATATAAAGTAACATGTCCTGACTGATTCATCAGTAGTTTTATTTTACGATATAGAAATTTACTAAGAAGTGGCTTATCAAAATTCAACCCCTAAAAGGATTATAAGAGGGTTCAAAGTATAAAAAAATTTACCGACCGAATTTGCCTGTTTAGGGCAATATCCTTTGGTTTGTACAACACTCAAGACATGGCCCGAGGTGTACCTGAAAATTGTACTATGAAATTTAGCACAATAGTAGCTTTAACTTCGAATAATAACGAACAATTTTTTTTAACTAGAACACAGCAAATTGCTATTTTAATTGAGTCCTTATATTTTCTAATCAGAAGTTGATTGAACGGAAATTTCTATAGAAATCTAATTTGAAATTTTACTTAAATTCTAGTAAATTGAATTCTATTTTTTTAAAAGAACTAGAATTTTATGAAAATAGCCTTAGTTAAGTGAAAACTAATTCTAGTATTAATGTTTACAAAATTTAGTCAAATGTTAGATGTACTACTGATTTTAGGAACTTCAGTTGTATAAACTTTTATTAAAAATATAATTTAGGTAAGCATTATTATAAATTCTTAAGAAAGCCAAAAGACTAGTTCTAATGACACTTTTTTTATTTTTAATTATTATATTTAATAATTGAAACTAAATTTTATGCTTTAAAACGTTTCAAATTGTTCTCCTCTTGAATCACGAATTATATAAAATAATTTTATGTCGCTATTTTGATTTATTGATTGATTGATTTATCCCCATCACCGAGACAAGCGACTACTACTTTTTTTTAAATTTGTCAATTGTTTTTACTTTAAAATTTACAAATTGTTTTATAATTTACAAACAATTTTCTACAACCTGAAGGCTAAGGTATTTTGAACTATAAATCGATTTTTAATTATAATTTTAAACTTTTTTTACGTTATACTTTTTTTTATTTCTAAATTAATGGTTTTCATTTTTTAATTTTTATTAAAACTCATTAAATCTCTTTTATTAGGTATTTATTACTAAGAAATTTTATTACAATCTTACAGAGTAGATCTTGTTCAAAATTAACTTTTGAAGAAGATTTTCTGAGAAGACCAATGCACTTTAAATAACTCTCTTCATTCAATCTTTGTTACTTGAACGTGTCAATAGAATCGGTGTCTTGTAAAGCAACCACCTAATCTCTCTTCCTAATACTTAAAATTACAATTTTAACAAGATCACGTCCACGAAATCCCAACATCTCGAATGAAAGTTTCACCGCAGGCCAACAAATTGGCTGCCGGTTCATCTTCGTCATATCCGCGGGTCGTCAGTGCTCCTAGAGAAAGAGGCTGAGACCAGGACATAATCGTAAATAATGCAATCACAAAAGATAATAAAATCGCGCGGCGCTATTTTTACAGAGAAAGACCAGCCGAGGAGAATGACATCGACCTGGGCA
Source organism: Proctacanthus coquilletti (assembly GCA_001932985.1). NCBI lineage: Eukaryota > Metazoa > Arthropoda > Insecta > Diptera > Asilidae > Proctacanthus > Proctacanthus coquilletti. The sequence continues at coordinate 113,143 of MNCL01000204.1, read as the reverse complement.
TTAGCCAGAAAGGAAGGACCACCGACAAGGAAATGAATAAATAATCAGATATGCCTGTGCCCGTCCATGTCCTCCGGCTGCTACTGGTGTAGAGCCGTCCTCTCTATATAACTTGAAGGAAAAGGAGACCGGGACTTTTGGGGGTATGGAATAAAAATCCATCCGTCCACTGAGGTATCCATTTCGAATAACCTTTACCGTGAGCTTCTATGCGTCCTTCATCCCAGAAAGAGAAGAGGAGTCATTCGGTACTTGGGTGGGTGGATATCTTGCCTGGCGGATGGATTCTTTTCGCTTAATTTTCTTGTAATAGGTTTCCGAGTCCCAATTACACTGATATTTACTCGACGTTCGAAATAACACGGGTATTCGTTCCCGGAGACAGTCCCGCCAAGGAAAACAATTCCAATTCGTCTTTTATTAAAAATCATTTTATTGCGCGAGTCTGAACCGCCCCTGTTCTGTTCTTTAGAAGACAAAAAAAAAATAAAATAAAAAAAAGGTGAAGTGGTCGCTCGTCGGGATAAAGGTGCAGACAGGCGGGCTTTCCTGAACAAAGAAGTCCCCTTACAACATTCCTACTGTTTAGTACACCTCCCATCCCGTAGGGAATGTATTGATTAAAAAAGTTTTTATTATAATTTTGTTATCATTTTTCAGGATATTCAGTTCCCCTGTGGGAACGATTCTCTCTAGAAATATCTTTAATATTTGCTATAGAGTCCTTGTTCCCATCCTCTTACATTCCCCGTTTTTCTCGACGGGCTTAGAGCTGCACTTCATAATTTCCGCCATGGCTCATGGATGAATGTCATTGACGGTATTCCAATAAATCAAATTAAGTAAGCGAACCCTTCACATGCTGAAGCACCTTGAGTACTAAATCATGTATGCGCACTCCAGCTCCCATAAATCACTGATCATCCATAACCTCCCAGAGTCGCGAGTGGTATGTGGCTATGTCGAGGAGGTGGCTAGGAAAAGGGCAGAAAAAAAAAATATATATATGAAAAATAAACCATAAATCCTGTGGCATTCGAAGTGACATCCCCTTGGATCATCTCTTTCGCCTCACGGCACGGGAAGATAGGTATACAATAGCAGGCAATGGTGCCTCTTCCTCTTCCAGGAGGAGGGTTACAACAACGATGGGCACAAATATGACGACAATGCTGCATAGGCTCATTGATCCTCTCTCGATTTATATGGGAACCCAGGCAGCTTTTTCCTATTCCTCTAGACTCACAATATTGTATGGCGTTTTCATGTCTGGATTTGTTTTATTTCCTCCCGATGCCACCATACTGCTGTGACAATAAAGCAAATCCTGGCGTGTGAGTGGCTTCTGGTAATAAATCGGTCGATTTTTCATGATTTTCTCTGCTACGATTGTCACTGGGTCGCATTTACCATCATTAAGTGGCATTAGATTTCTTTATTTCATCATCATAGCACCATTGCCGGTGCTACCTCATCCCGGGCAGATATATTATACCCTGTCGCTACCCCTCGTGGTGGCGATAGCGGCTTACTATCGTACTTATTGCTTCTCCTTAGATGGCAAGCATTAAGAGCTCTATTCCATTCTGGACTGTGGAAAAAAAAAATAATAAATAAATTTAATAAACGCGTTCTCATTGTATTCTGCCGCCTAATGGAATTGTTTTCCTCCTTCCACCTTTATCCCGAAAACTTTTGTATTGAGTTACGGACAAAAACAAACAAATGACACACCTGCCTACCCTGTGGCACCCCGTTTATCATCGGGTGACGATTAACATATGTTCCACCTATCTGTCGCCTTATGTTAATGGTCAAAGGCCAGACATTGGGGAGCAACAAATTCTCGATGGGGCTACCTACAACCCGAGACTTCGGAACCGGCCTTCTGTTTCGGTATTGTCCCTGCCAGTCGCCGTTTAGGGCCATTTTCGACCGCTGTAAATCATCGGCCTGTTCATAAAATAATAAATTCCTCCTCTCCATTCAACTGTCCTTGTAAATTTTTTATTGTGAATTTTATCACAGATCGACTGGGCCGCCAACATGTGTTTTTGTCGGTCATATATCCCCATCCTCCCTATTTTATAAAGGCCCAGAAGAAAAAAAAAAAACAGAAAGGAATTTATTTCTATTGAACGTTGCCCCTTTTCTCGCCTTCATTCTATGAGTTTTTTTTTTTCTTTTGGGAAACTTTCCTTGAACAATAAAAAACGGAAAAGGGATGCGTGAAAATGTCCAATAAATTCACCCAATAAAAAGGTTCCGGACCTCAAGAGGATGATCAACAGTTAATTCCTTACATGGTAGTGCTTTGGGTGCTTCAGAGGACATTCGTTTTCTTGGGTGATATCCTTTTGTCGTCGCCTCCTTTTATATATTGGCCAGGGATGCCCTTTAGAATTTTTTTTTTTTTTTTCGGGGAGCATAGATCGTGTCACTAATCATTTGCGCATTATTGCCATCGTTCCCATCGCCTTTTTTTTCAATTTTATTTCTTGCCAGTGAATTTATGGGATTCGATTGAGGTATAATGGACTTAAGTTGGTGATATTGTGGATGTGGTAGGATTTATTACTTTGGAATGCCATTTCTATAAAAAGGTGCTAGCATAACTGAAATATTAAATTGCATTTTTATGATTTTCATGATTTTGTGAAGGAATTTATTCTATTATAAATAATAACATTTATTATATTATGATATTTAAGACATTAGACGACAGTGGAGAAGTGTGACAGTGGAACAAATGGACATGTCATGTGGATATCCTTGCACTGGTGATTCTGGAAGGGTTTAAAATTCAGTGAAGTTCTATGTTTACTATGAAAAATTCAGGTTTAAAACATTTCTATTTATAATTCAATTTATAAACGTGGTATTTTTTTGGAAGGTGGTGTATTTTGATAAAAAGGAACGTCTAATAAAGAATTCCTTTTTATACAAAATCTTTTTTTTTTGTGATTTGCATTTTCCATCGAGGCTTGTTTTTATTTTATTTCTATTTCTAGTTCTAGAAAATCAACAAATTAAAAAGAATTCATCGCTATAGGTTGTATCATTTTTTTTTGGCTCGTCTTAAAAGTGGAATGTTGAATAGAAAAATATCATCAAGAAAATTAAATCTCAATAAATCCATTAAAAAAAAAAAAAAAATGCAGTAGTAAAGGAAATCGTCAAAGTGCAAATATTTTTGACTGTGGTGTCATAAAGCGTTCTCTGAACGAGTATCCAGCGGATACATCATGGGAGGTACTTTTAGTTTGGCAAAACTTCGTAGCAACACGAATAAAATTCCCCTAACTTTCAAGACGGCGATATCTGAAATTGTTCCTCTTTTATGTTTGTGAAAATTTATGATTTCTTGTCGAGTATTTCTGTTTCATAATCACATACACTTAGAGCCGCCATCAGGAGCAAAACCTTCATTCAGCTAACCCGTCCTTCCTTTCCGTCTTAAGCTTACCTTGGCCCTACTATTACCAGTCTGTCTCATACTCTTGACGCACGGCGAGCCTTATATACAAGGACAATCCCAAAGATATGTTGAGCATTAGCGAAGACTCGTTAACATGAGAAATCAAGTCGTTCGCCTTCGCCTTAATAACAATAGAAATCTAAGAATAAGGAGAAGAACTTGAGATATCTAAATATGAATTTTCGGCGAAATGGCGGGGTACAGAAACGACGATATTATCCAAAAGTAAAATAATAATTCTCGTCGACAACAATGGAACTTGAGAAATTATCACCTTCCGTTCCAACTAGAAACAACATAAAGCGGTGCCGAGGACAAATTTAAATCACCACCAAAACTCACTATGCTACCGGCGTAGCGCCACTGTCGTCACAGTGAACAGCATCTCCTCCCCCCTCCGCCTGTTACATCTACAGTCCACGCCCCCCCATCATACCATAATTTTCTTTACCATTCATCCCCACCCGCGTACTTTCTGAGAAAGTGTTAAAATTTTTTATTGCTATGGAGTTTTATAAAGTTTTTAGTTAATTCAGGGTCTTAGAACTTTTTGCAGGCAGACTTTTGTTGTCGCCACAATTGCCCATTTGTGCGTTGATTTGCATTTTTAAGATGATACATAGAGGGGGGATGAGGCGAATTGGTGATGCTATCTGTGATCCAATCAGTGCGTCGACGACAACAACAGCAGAGGAGTGGAGGGGAGAATTATGTATCCCTAAGGATCATGTACACCTTCCCTAAAAACGGCGTAGCTACAATTTTGGTTAAAAAAAGAGCATTCACGAAATTTTTATGATCAATAAAAATTGGCGAATGGGGCAACAATGTGTCCTTTTACCTCATGCAACATTGAAAAGGCAAGAACCAGAATGTCGTTGTAAAATAAAATAAAAATTATATAGGAGGGGAGTAAAATAGGATAAAACTAATAAAAATCAATGACCGAACTTAACTGGCATTTTATGACATACAAATTGAGTGATTTACGGGCTGTTAGGGTCATATACGACAATGATTGGCGAATTTTTCGTTGGTGTTGTTATTGTTGTTTTTTTAATATCAATTAAAGGCAAAAGGTTGGTCGAAGTTTCACATTTTATGGGTTCAGAAATCAGGAAAATTTGCGGTTTCCCGAGGGATAAATTCAAATTTTTTCTTTTTTTTTTTTATAGTCGGAAGACAATCATTGATTCAATACGATAATGGGGAAAATTACAGGAAGTTACATTTTAAAAATAGTAATAAAAAAATAAAATAAAATTATGTACCTATTCGATTCAATGGTGTTGAAAAGATTTATTTAAATGAGGCACGTGTAATTTTGTTAATGGAAACATTTTCTGTATTTAAATAATTTAAATTTAAGATAAAATTAAATAGGAAATGTTTCTTGTATTATTGAATGTTATTTTTGTCTGGAAAATAAAATTGAAAATTTTCGACATGTTTTAATAATTATTTTGGAATAAATAAATAAAGGACATAAATCTCTCTAGAATTTCAGTGAGAATATACGTTACTAAATTAGAGAAATAATACACCAGGAACCAAACAAATAAAAAAGTTCACAAGAATTCTAAAATTTCTAGTTTATTTCTTCTGTTTGGATGAATTTCTGACGTCTTTTTTTATCAAATTCTTGTTGAATATTTCAATTTAATTAAAGAAAAGAAAATATAATTAATAAAATAGAATTTATTTCGAGAACGTGTTTTTTTTTGTTGAAAAGTTATGCATTACTTGATGCAAATATCGCAATCGTTAAAAAAATCTAATATTATATTGAAAATTACTATCTTTTGAGACTACCCCTGGACATCGTCTATGGAGTGTCAAAATTACGTCATTAAAAGCCAGAATATTTTAATATTAAAATTATTAATATCGTAAGGCAAGGAATCTTGCAACTATGTTTGTTTGTTATATCATCATTCTATCAAAAAAATAAATCAACCTTCATGCACATCTGAGTCCATTTGCTTAATTGAAACTTAAAATTCTCCCCAAAATTCTAAGGGATCCGATTACGCGCACTTAGGAGCCGCCCTTAATAAAATTATTTTCCACTAAATTACCCGAAATCTGCATCACTGATATGCTAATGCTGGAAGTCTTAATAAATCATCGATGGGCCAAAGAAAATAACTCAACCGCCCAGAAAAAAAAAAAAAAAAACAAGAAAAAAAAAAAGCATCACTACCAGTTCTCGGTCCCTGCTAAGGATTCAGCTAAATCTGCACTGGCAATAAATTACATCGGCTGTCGCATGGCCCAACCTCCTTATGTCGAGGATTTTCAGATGTCCTCCCTTCATCTCAACCTTTTTCTTAGTTGTGATTTCCACCCCCGCCAGAGTACCGTACCGCCCTTACAGCGATTAGGTCTTGTAAAAATCTGCACGGGGCTGTAGCGCTTATGCCATTCCAAACAAATGATTTTTACATTTTCCGAATTCATAATGAACCCTGGAATTTGAGCCGGGATCGGATTTATTCCCGTACCCGTGATCATTATTTACGGATGTGCCGAATTCAAGTTTGCGCGAACCACTCAACAGTTTGGAAGAAAAAGTATAAATCGTCTGCGGAAAAGCTACCACCAACCCCATTAGTGGTTGACTATAATGGGTCCACCGAATTTATCAATTTCGAATGCCAAAAACATTTAAATTGTTCCCCAACCCTCTGGGCGTCCACATTATTTATTTGTAGCAATTTGCATCCTGTCATGAACTGGCATTCCCTTTTCACCAATCCGTGGTTCACTGTACACAAGTTCGCCAATTCAATGATTTTTAAAATTGTTGAAATAATACCATATCAGAAATATTTTAAGATTAAACAAATTTTGTACGATTTGAATTGGTGTTTTTTTTTTTTTTCTACAGCACCATTTGCATATTTAATAAAAATTTTTAATCACTATTTACGCGGACATATTGATTTAAGCTTTAATTCTTGTTATATGGGGGGAGGGGGAATAGACTGAATTAATATTTTTAACCTGATTGATATTACAATGATGGGTGAGGTGGGTCATACTCATTATCACTATGTCACGCAATTTACACGCATGTAAATGTAATCAAATAATGGACGCAACTAAGGTTAGGTACTTATATGCATCTCAGGTGCACACCTACTTTTGAATAATCGGAGGAAAAAAAAAAAAAAACATTATACTTGAATGGGATGTGCGTCATAAAAATAGAATAGCTCAAATATGGGGGTGGTCCGCTAATGATTAATCTGTGTCTTGTCAAATTCTGAATAATCTCATTATTTAGGAATGACGTCGCACGATGAGGAATAGGCCATAGGTAATCCTCTGAGCACAGTTTGATGTACTCTAATTGATTAGAGCTACTAAGGGATGGTTCATGTCACGCAGCTTTTTTGAGAAATAATAATAGCCCATGTGGAGTAATGTCACCTTAGTTGAAGTGCAGTGTTCAGGATTATCGGGATTATGGGAGGGTTGTTTCATTACCTTTGACTTACTAACTTAAATATTGCATCTTATACTAAAAATGATATAAATCAAATGTGAGGTGTAGAAAGTGAAAGCTATTTCAAATTATCTAATATTATTAATATATTTTCATAAATTTTGATAAGATTACTTAACCGTGACTGAGTCAAGACTCAAAAGATTTCATAATAAAAGAAGCAATTAAATTAAACTCAGCTTTTACTTATCTTTCACATTTTATAACCGAATCAAACCGGATTTAATCTTAGAATTTCTTTTGCGGTATTTTCGCGTTAGACTTAGATTCATCACGTGCCTTCGATAGCTCAGTTGGTAGAGCGGTGGACTGTAGGAGATAAGCTGGTTACAAGCCAACAAATAAGAAATCCATAGGTCGCTGGTTCAAATCCGGCTCGAAGGAGGATATAGTATAACTTTTTGAAAAACCATCTAAGAAAAAAAAAAAAATATTATAAATAAAAAATAGTAAATCTCGTAGTAACAAAAATTTTGGGAAATCAAAAGACCATAAAGATATAGCGTATATCAAATAAATTGTGATACAAAAATATAAAATAGAGTTTTAAATCAAATTATAGGAAGTCTCTAAGTATGCTAAGCATTACCATAAATTCAAGACTTCTAAATCTGGAATATAACAATTTAATTTTGGGAATATTCTTCTAGTAGCATCATCTAGCCCGATGTTATTACTCCCCTATTAGAATTAGAAACCTATGAGCGCATAGGTAAGCATGCCTATAGTCTAATTTTGATGTAAGTAGAAGCATAAAATCGAATTATAATAAATCCTAATCTTATTAAAAGTTTAGCTTATTAGAATTGCAGGTAGATTCCTAGACTTAATTAGAAAAGTTTGGAGCTTACATGTAGCAGTTATTCTAGTTGAAAAAAAAAATGTATAGTGTATTAATTACATTTAAAAAGAAAACTTATATTAAATTCTTCGATTATCTTAAAATGCCACGATTTCTGATATCAAATTTTTTACAGATCACAGACAATCATAGCCTTTGAAATTTTAATAAATACCCCCCTTCCTAGATTTAATCAAATTTAAAGATTCAAAGCAAAAAAAAAAAAAAACCGTCCTAAGATAATTGAAAGAATAAGCTTACCATTACGGAAATGACAGGTAGTTAATCGACCTCGACATCTACTTAATTGTTTTCCCGCCCATAATTTCCACCAACCATTTTCGTTTCCTCCTTTTGTTTTAAATTATTTTTATTTTATTTTTATTTTTTTAACAAGAAAAAAAAAATTACCCAAAACGTTTATCTGGTCCCATGAAAAGATGTTGAGCATGCAACGTCCAACAGTGGAAAGTGAATCCTCTTTGAGTGTCCATAAAAAGGCGAAGACGCCACCGACAATGTCATTTGCACTTTTTCAGCCCAACTGCCCTTGACGGGGACTGCCACCACCATTGGAGCTAACCTTCTTGCCCTGTTCCATCTTCTTACTATATTTAATTCCTTCCTATTCATGAACACTTTGCTGGCTTTCTTGACGTCGCTGATTTTTTTTTTTTTTTCTTATACCAAATTGTTGTTGTTGTTTTTTTTTCTATTCCTTGTTCTTATTCGGCGTCTTTAGAAGTTCACAGAGCATGAAACCATCGCGATTACCTGGAATCGTTAGTAGACCTAGACCTGTTCATGATTTGTTCTATCTTTCGCGTAAATCTTAGGAATGCGAAAATGACGTTGTTCGTTTTTCTGGTAAGAATTTTCAAAAGCTTTGACCCCTCTTGAGGCATCCAACATTTCGTCACCATACCACCCTCCTGTTTCCTTTCTGTCGTCGAATACAGGAAATTTTAAAAGAAAAGGAACTTCACCAAATTCGAGATTTAATCACCCACGTCAAGGAGCCATTTGCCAAAATTAAAAGAGGAGGAAAATTGAAATATCCTCAGATTACTTAACGTGAATTTTATTAATGTTTTTCGATTTGGAAAGAGCAGGACACGTCCGTCTTGTCTTATCTGGGCGGTTTAATCCCTCCTACGACCGGTCCCCACCTTTCTTAACGAAATGGAATTAACATGATATTTGATTTGTGTTTTTGAAGTCTCTGCGCGTAATTCGGCGGGTCCCGCCACTCCAATAAACAAACAATTTTGCGTTTGATTTAATTCCATTTGAGCCCAAGGGATGGGTCAGATTGGGTCGGAGGGATTTCCACCATTAGGCGTTTCGCGGGCGCAATTCCATGCTTCTTTTTTTTTCTTCTTCTTCTTCTTCTTTTTTTTTTACAATACCTTAACAATCCGCGGAGAGTTTGCATCGTGGCAGTCATCTTAGAGTATATTGGTAGACTTCTTCAAGACGATTACAAGTACTTTCATTTTTTCTGTCTTTGTTAAGTTTGGAGGCGGAAAAAAAAAAGGCCGAAGGTCTGAAGGAGCAACCACCATCATCTACGGCCATCTTCACCCTCTGATTGATTGAAATGTCACATTTAAAGTGGAGCCGGATGAGCAGGGTTTGCATTTTAAAAAATGAATCCTCGTTTAGTTTAAGAATTATAAATTGCTGGCCGAGACAAGGGTTCGTTCAGATGTGCGTCCTTCTTTTTCTGTAGGACGATACGGGGACTTTATTTTTGGCGGTTTTTTTTTTTTTTTTTCTTTTTTATATTACTTCAAAGAATTCTTCGGCAATTTTATTAAGATCAAGGAAAAATAAAATAAAATAATAAAAAGGAGGACATCTTCCGACCACCACCAATGGCAACAAAAATTTACGACAAAATCCTCACACACAATTTTCATTACTTTTAAACTTTTCCCAGCGATTTCGAGGCGAACTCGATATAATTCTTCGTTTTCCGCGGGGAATCACAGCGAAATAATAATAAAAAAAAAAAGTAAATAAAAATACACCCTCTCTCGTTACTCTTAACCACCACCTCATCGAAGTAGGATGTATACCAAAAAAAAAAATAAAATAAAATAAAGGAAGCGCACTGAGCAAATTTAAGGAACCATATTTCTGGATTATGGCTATAAAGGCTAATTATGACCATAAATCCCCAGCCAGTCGTAAAGTGCTCCTTCGGAGGGTATTAATCAACTTTTTCCAATGTGGAATAATTTTTATCGGCTGCAAAAATTTTCTTTTGTGCCGCCCGCGGAGTCTTCTAGCATTTTTTGTGTAAGGTAAGAAGGTGGCCTGTGCGCGATAATAATTCCAACTGAAGAAAGACGATCTCGGATGGTCTCCTTTCGCAATATTCGCTATTTTCTTCTTTCTGCTGCAATCGCGTACACCTTACACCGTAATTTTTATTCAAATTCGAATATATTCTTTTTTTTTTTTTTCTTTTTTATATAAATTTTTTTTCTCTTTGGTTGGACCATTAAAGTTGGAGAGGAAAAATGAATTATGCACCCACCTAAGCTGCCCTAAATGATTGGACTTTGAATTTATGTCTTTTGCTGACTTTGCACAGATGGGAAAATTGATTTCTTCCTTCTTTCTTTTTTATGGTATGAGATAGAAGAAAAATCTGAAAGATTTTAAATTTTTTTCACATATTTCATGATTTTAATTAAACCTAAGAGTTGAATTAATATCTTATGATTTCTTAGAAAATGTTGGAATATTGAAAAAAATAAATTCGAATAGAATTGAATAAAAAGTTTAGATAAAATGTTAGTAAAAATTTTTTTTTTATTACTGTCCACTCCTAATAATTGGCCAATAAGAGAAAAACATCCATTTATGTTCTACTATCACTACCAAAACACTTTTTCCATAATTATTGGTACTCTTGTGGATGGATGGATGGACATATTCAATCTAAACATGCCTTGTCCGTTCTTTAAGTCAAAATATACTTTGATAAGTATTCAAAATTCGATCAACTAACTTTTTGATAAAAAATAATAAATATATTAGTTATAAATATATGATAAAGAAAAGAAAGGGATTTTATTTTAAATATTTCTTTGAATTGGTGCAATCTACAGGCGGTAGAAAAAATATATTTGCTTACTTATTTACTTTAAAGAAAGTTAATTTTTTTTTTTTGCCATCCAAAATTAAGTAGAATTGTAATTTATTCTGGGATCATAAGGTAAAATATTGTTTATGACGACTTTTCACACATGTGGTGATTGTTTGGAAATAGACTAGCAGTCAAGCAATGAGAATTAATTGAGCTGTTTATTTTGAATGTAGAGTAAGTCCATTTTGCAGAAAAAATCTTTTATTAACACTTTTTTTAAATTTGATATATCAAGTGGGGTATGATTTAAAAGGGGCTTGTTATGAGGAATACAAAAATATTTTTTTCATATTTTTAAATAGCATATTTGAAAGTACATTCTGTTGTTACTTCAACAAAAGGTTCACTAATTTCTGGTGCGATTTTAAACAATCCCATAAAAAATTTTTCTTCTATGTAGAATTAAATATTTTTTTGTTCTTTTCAAATTGGTCCATTATTTACAAGATGCCGTGTATTTATAGAAAGAGTTAAGATTATGTTAAGATTATGTAAATTTTGACTAGGTACATACCACATATTTTACACTATTCTGAACTTACGAAATTCACATTTTCCTTAACACTTCTTACAAAAAGAATGTGCGTCTTGTATAGCAAAAATTCCGTACAATTGAATAACAAAATTGCATTAAAAAGAACTAGTGATTTCTTACGATTTTTTTTTTTAAATTGTAAATATTGAGGATATAATGCATTTTTTTATCACGAAATGTATCCTGTTTTAATTTTATTAATTACTATAGACCACCCGCGACTTTGTCCCCGTGAAATTAGTAATATATTAACAAACAGACATCTTTAAAAAATCAGGTATTACCTTTACAAAAATCATCCAAAAACCTCCAGCGTGTATGAGAGTGGGCATTAGAAGAAAGGTCAGCTTGTAACTCCTGTATCCGATTTTGATAAAATAAAGTTCAGGTTATTTCTTGAAACGTCTATTTTATTAGTAGTTATGTTTTATTGGAAAAAAAATTGCCGTTTTGACGCTAACTTGTCCCAAACAAACAAACAGACAGACAAAAAATCTAAAAATGGTAGATTTCATCTCCCAGTCGTATAAATCATTGCTCCTCTCAAAAATTAATTAAAAAATTTTGAATTTTCCAATAGCAATAATTTAATTAGGTTGATGTAACACCAACAAAAATCTTCTTGATTTAATTTAAAAAAATTGTTACTTAATTATCTTTATTAACGTGTTAAGCAAAAATGCTTAAATTAATTAAGAAGATTGTAAAAAACAAAATGCATTTTAAATAAAAGAAATATGGAAAAGTTTTAATGCGCATATCAAGGAAAAAAATTCGTTTTAGAAAAAATAATATAATTAGAGATATTAATCTTAGAATATAAATAACATCTAACTAGCATGATTTACATTTTCTACATTAGGCCGACAACTTGTCACTCGACTCACGTCAGTTAAAATTAAAATAGCCTAAACATGGTAGAAAATTTTATTTACAAAAAAAAAAAAAAAAAACAAAAACCACGAGAAAAGGTCTTCAATTCCCACATCGAGCCAATCGACGTGACTAAAGCACGTTAATAACCGGCTTAACGTTAGAGCCTTGTAAAAATTGTACGTGATAAGTTGAAAAAAAATGTAAAATAGGCGACTACCGCCAACAGTACGAGGACAACGAAATTCCTCTTATTGATTACTCCCCTTTGCATACGAAGGGAATAATTACATCAAAGGTAAATAAAGACCTAAGCAGAGTTCCTCCCAAGCATTAGGCTAATTACAAAAATGGGAAAAAAAAATGGGAAGCTAAAAACAAAAAAAGTTATGGTGGTGGTTATAGTACAGCACCGACATTGCCTGAGAGTTGTTGATTTTTTTTTTTTTTTTCTTTCTAATATAACATAGGCAGATCCGCGACAATGGAGAAAGGGACCAAAGTAACCACCGTGGCTAATCAATTAATCCCAATAAAAATTTTTAGGCTTGGCAGTTGACTAATTACGCGGTGGAGCTCGTTTTTATTCATTTTGATGGTTTACGGAGGTGACGAGTACTAAAACTGAGTGTCTTTATCACTTTTGTGATCAATTAGGGATTGGACTTATAATTAGAGTAGGTAATGGTATGAGTAATTCATATTAAATGACACCTATTGAATATTTTGCGTGGTTAGGAATAGACCTGTTCTAATTAATTTTATTCGAGCATATGAAATATGAAATTAGATAAAATACAATTGGATACTATGTCTTGCTTTTATGGTATTTGACAAAGTAATGGACTGGACTTATACCTATTTCGTACACTATACTTAAATATACCTTTTTACCTACCTTTTTGTTCTAAAGGAGAATTATTTCTTTATCTAATCCTTTAAGAAAATATCGCATCTTTTAAATACCACTTAAAATTTAATTAACAAGTTTTTTTTTTTTTTTTTTAATAGGCTTTCTTAAATTACTTGATCGTATTAATTAGATCATTTTAAAAATTATTACTTTGATTAAAAGGTCAGTAAACAGAAGCACGTAAATTATCAGTAAACCTCCGCTTATCTCTGAAAATTTAATATTGGACTGAATTGAATCTTCCGAATTAAAGCTTAATAAGTTTTCCTAAATTTTGGTATAGAAGATTTTTAAGAAATTATATGCTAACGGTACATTCACCACGTGCCTTCGATAGCTCAGTTGGTAGAGCGGTGGACTGTAGGAGATAAGCTGGTTACAAGCCAACAAATAAGAAATCCATAGGTCGCTGGTTCAAATCCGGCTCGAAGGAGATGTAGTATAATTTTTTTAAAAGTAAATTTTTTATTTCACAAACATAAGGGTTTATTCTAGTATTTGTATATGCTTTTTTTTATTTTGCAATACCTTTTTTATATAAAAAAATAGAACAGGAAAAAACAATCGATCACTTTGTGATCATCACAAAAGAAAAGTATCGAATATAAAAATTCAAAGTTCGAAATCCACTAGCCGAAATATTAGGGTTTTTTTTTGTTATTTTGTTATATTCATATTTAAATTCAATTAACACTAATTTTTTGATTTGATATCGTACAAGACTAATCCAACAATTCACTTAATTACATCATAGAGATCATTTGCTCCGCTGTGCTCAATGTTGCTTTATAGTGAAAATATACAGAAAATAAAATCGACAATTTGTCCGGCTTGGAATTAATCACAATACCATTCACGGAAAAAAAAAAACTAATAAAATAAAATATTGATAATCAAGTGAAATGAGCGCTCCCTAATAATCCAAGACAAACAAGCGAGCGATGAGTTGACTGGGGACCAGGTCCAGGATCTTAATTTTAAGCGTTTGTCGTAAGACGAATTCCCAGAGGACATCGAATGAACGTAATGGCAGTCGAGCTGAAAAAAAATGACAGGGCAAAAGAAGGAATTCTTTAAAAAAAAAAAAAGTAACACAAGATATTTTTGAAGATAAAAAAAAAAGTGTATAGGCCCAAATTTGATGTCTTTTTCGCCTCTTAGACAATTTGGAATGTCGAAGAGATCGTCCAGGAAAAAAAAAAAACTCCCGTGTATCCACCAGGGGGGAGCTGATGGGCTGGCTGTTGTATACACCGAGATTTTTCAACCCCTGATTATAGCTTCCATCACTTTTAATGGCTGCAGGTTATAACCACGGGTAGAGTAAATGATGTCCCCCTCGTCGGGAAACGGCCTACAATATCGACGAGAAAAGAAGGAAGCGGAAAAAAAAAAACCGAGCCCGTGTATCCCACCGTTGGACAAATAGAAAGAATTAAAATTGGTGATTAATTTTTACGCCTAAAATATGCAAATGGGGCTCTCCGGACCCTACCGACCAGGAGTGGATATGCCCGTAAATTGTAAAAAAAATAGGCAACAGGGATTCCGGGGGAAGTTTCTTCCAACAAATTTGCCCCGAAGCCAAATTGATTATCAGACGAAGAAATGGAAGTCCGGTCCCGTGTTCAAAGAAAAAAATTAAAAAAAAAAAAAAGTGGGAGTATTTAGAGGAATGGTAGTGGCGATAGGGTGGAAAAGTTTCAATGAGTTGTAATTATCCCAGTCTTCCCGCCTTTCCTGTTGGGGTCATAATTTAGAACACCCTGTAGGCACATTTGCACTAGTGCCAGCTACTTCTTTTTTCGATACCCGGTTATTATCACGGGACGGCTTTCTTTTTCTTATGTACCATATCGTAACACCCCCACACTTAGCTAGAATCATACGAAGGTCTGGTTAGCTTTAGCTCATTACTCGTTTCGATAATGATGTAAGTACTCTTTTGGTGAAACTAGTTCACAACACTAAAATTTAGTATGGAACTACCAAAGTGGCCCATTAGCTCAGCTGGTTAGAGCGTCGTGCTAATAACGCGAAGGTCGTGAGTTCGATCCTCCCATGGGCCAAATTAAAATTTTTGATTACTGTTTCAATTATTCAATTTTTTATAGTCTTATTTTAAATTTAAATACATCAAGAAGAAACGCCGGTTTTGATATACAAAAATAAATTTTTAGTCAAAATTTTCGAGTAACCCCTCGAAGTCAAATTTTTGTTTTACATCAGCATATGAACTTTTTATAAAGTCTCTGTTCTTTAAAAATGTCTAGAAGATTGGTTTCCAAGATATGCCGTAATTAAAAAATCTTTTACTTTCAGTAAAAAAAAATAAATACTTTTAAGTTGCTTAGTAATTTTTAGCTTCTTTTAAATGTTAAAATTTGTTTTTAATTATAACTCTGTGACTTTATGAAGTTTTTTTGAGAATTTCATATTTATCGTAAGTTTTTTCTTAAGAAACAATTGTCTTGAAATTATTATAAAATTTATTATAAAAAGTTTTTTTGTTTAAATAAAAATTATATTTCTTTTTATTTTTATCGATTTAGCTTTTTATACTTTAAGACATCGCCTAATTCAAACCAATTACGTCTATAAATCAACAGTGACATTGAGCATTTTTAGCAACCAAATCACGGTTCCAAAACCAAATGGACGCCATCATCGACGGTGCCCTGCCTCCTTGACACGTACTGGAAATTTTTAAAAAATTTTTAAAAATTGTCGCCTAGCATAAAACGCAAATTTAAACAAATGGTCGCATACCGTCGTGGAAGGAGATGGAAAATTGCCACTAATATTTCTGTATTTGTGTGTCTTCCTTGCCCAAGGCGAATTTCATACCCCCCTCCGGTTTGTCCTCCCGCACTTTAGCCCAAATTGATGTATTTGTATAACTCTCTGGTGTTCTTATTTAAATTTCCATAAATCAGGACCAAGAGAGAATATGTGACGAAAATACCTTTTCGAGAATTTTTCATAGTGTCCTGTCGCCTCATAGTCGTACGACTGCAAACCATTCACCGATTCTATTCCACCCCCGTTCCTTGGACGAGGATATGCTAAAAGAAGAAAAAAAAAAATACATTCCGCGTATATAACACCATTTCACACGGGAGGGAAATATTCAAATACTCGACGACGTTGGACGTGACAACCTTAAAAAAATTGACGACATTTGTCGTTTTGATTGCGCGGAAAATTGCACATGCCTTACTCCGTTTGTTGGTCCTGTTGGTGGTGCCGCTGCTGCTGCTGCTGGTGCTGCTACTGGTCCTCATCCCTTTCCTCGTTCTGCAGTCCTACCACCTTTTTTTTTTTTCGTTTTCCAACTCTGTCCTGTACTCCTCTCACTATTTCGAAGCTTCGGGGCACACGTCACCGTGTGAATATGCATGATATGAAGAACGTGAAAAAATTTCCCTCCACCTATCATCACCCCATCTGCACCCCTTGCATCCTACATCCATTCCCATATATCCTCCACCCACTTACGGTGACGCCCTGATACCCTTTTTAACTTTCAGCTTTTCCTTGATATTTCATATTTTCATCAAGAAATCAGTTCCAGGAGCGTGTTCAAGTGCAACTATCCAGGTTGGTGCATTTATAACTCCCGGGAATGTTCTTCAAATCCGCTCCTGACATTCTGTCGTATTTGTTTTAGTCGGTAATAGAATGCCATACTCTAATGCTATTATTTTCTTTTATTTTCTAGAGTTTGATACCATCAAAGCCGCAAAATTTTCAAATTGAAAAGATTTTGGCATCTCCAGAAGGTTCCCTAATTGTTTTAGCTGGTTCCCGGGGTTTAAGTCTATTAGAATTACCAAGACGATGGGGACCGAATGGACAATTTATGGAAGGAAAAGAAAAAATTATGTGTAGGTAAGTAGAGTTTTTTTGAAATTTTATTATATCTCAAAAAAAAAAAAAGTAATGTAATATTTGCGAAATTGGAAATTTGAAATTAAAATCTATCAAATTCGTTGATTGTCTAGAAGTCTGGAATCACTGTCTAATGTTGACTATTTCATGTACTAAAATAATTAGTAATAAGACTATCGATATTTGAAGCATCAAGTGAATTTTGGTAGTTAGTTTAATTTTATAGGAATTGGATTCACTTTTAAAAATATTGAAAATCCAAAATTACCAAAAACTTTTCCAATTTAAATCATTGTAAGGTTACTGGAGGATCGTTAACATGGAGTGTGATAAAATGCATATTCGACATTGTCTTTTATTGTAGTTCAATTTAAAAAAAAAAACAATTGGAGAATGGTTCAGTAAATTTCATTGTATAAGTATCGAAGGCAAGACACGTACTAGCAGACCATCCAAGTCTTTAGGTTCACATCAAAGTTATGAGGACATTTCCGCGAAATTAAACGTTTGCCGTAGAACCGCATCACGACATATTAAAGCCACTGGAATGGTGCGTATGCTGGTTAGGTGGATACTACCAGCCAAAAAAAAATTTAATGGGCCGGGTATCAATGAAACTGACCCATTTTTGAATCGTATCAATGAAACTGACCATTTTTGGATCGTATGGTGACATGCGATGAGAATTGGGTATTTTATAAATGCATAAAATGCACTAAGTCATTCTTCAAGAAAGGTGAGCCATCAGAATGGGTACCTAAACCATTCCTTCATTCAAAGATAATTTTGCTTTCTATTTGGTGGGATTGTCGTGCTATTGTCCCTCACGAGTTGCTGCCACCCAATTAAACCATTACTACAATTTTCTACTGCGAACATTTGAATCGAGTTCAAGCTGCATTAACAAGAAAAACACATGGATTGGTGAATCGTTGAGATATACCATCATGTTAATGCTAGACCACATGTCTCAATCACCACGCACCGCAAAATACACGAATATGATTTGAAATTACTGCTTGACCCATCGAATTCTCCCGACCTAGCCACCTATCGATTACCACCTCTTCCCGTCACTGCAAAACCATTTACACAGAAAAACAATGCACGAAGTGTAAGGTGTCGAAAAGGAGGTCTAGTGATCCTAGTGATTCCTCAACTCCAAAAGTCCTAATTTTTGGCAAAATGGCATTAAAAAGATTGTTGACAGTTGAAACGAAGTCATACATTTTTGAATAAAATTGTTTTATTTCAAAAATCCGATATACCTAATATAATCGATTGTATAAAGTCTAGTACATGAAAAATAATTAATGGAACATTCTTTGTGCGAGTTTAACTCATATTTGTAAGTTATGCAGAGACTATGGCTCTATCTTCTTTAATTGGCCGGCCTGGCAATTCTTTTTAAAACTTATTGAATTGAAAATTTGAAATCAAAATTAAAAAAAGAAAAAATTAAATTATATAATACTCGTAAGTAATACTTGCTGTTTAGAAAAAAAAATTAAGAAACATCGTCTAATTTAGACTGTTTTATAATTCCTAAAGTGAATTAGAGTAGTCATTGAAATATTCTCATCCCTGTATAATCCGAATTATCCAAATTCTAGCAATTCCGTTTTATAATTAAATTTCAGTGATGCGCTTTTTTTGGGACTGGGGATCGTTTGCCATCTTGTATCTTATGGGTTCTAGCAAGCAGTCGACGGTTAACTTCTGGAATTTTTTCCACTCTTTTCTTCAGATATTTTTTGGAAGGCACATCTCTCCTACAATTGATCCCATATTTCCTTTTTAATTGTCATAAAACAGCAATAAAATTTCGTAATTTGTTTGGCTTAGTTAACGAGACAGCGTAGAGTAAGTAAAGGAACGCTAAAATCGGCGGTTTCTGACAACACGTGCGCCATCAGGACAAGGGAAAAGGGTTCAAATACGGGCAAACCACCAGTTCCATCCCATGTTTAGGATGTTCATAACAAAAGAAGGTGCAGAGAAGAAAAAAACAAAAAAAAAAAAAAAAAAGGACAGCGAGCAAGGAAATAAACTCCTTCCCTTAATTTTTTTAATCGTTATGCTTTTTTTTTTTTTAAGAGATTATGGTCTATAAGGGGGCTAGAGAGGTACTTAAGCGACCGGGGGTAACAGGGGCTGAAATTTCGCATTAGACACCCGCCAAACTCGGCTCAGCTCGCTTTGGATCCTCCTTTAGGGAATATATCCTAGTGGCAAGGAAGACCGGATCAAATGTGCCATCCGCCACTTGCTTGCCAACATCACGGGGTACGAGAGACACTCTACTCTGACTTAAAAAAAAAAAAAATAGAAATAAGGCGCTCCAGAAGAGATATATGAAACCGCGCTTTTTTTCCGCAACCACCACCCACATCCTGGCAGTAACCACCAGTGGATGCAAATAAAAAAAAAAAAAAACAAAAAACAAAATAAATATATAAAAATGAAATAAGGATGGGAGGGAAAAAGCAAATTTAACTTAGAAAAAGGGTTACCGTCCCGGATAAACGATTAAGAGGGCTTCGCTCTGCTTTTACCCATAGTCTCGTGTACCAGGACCACTTGAAGGGCTTAGAGATGAGTGGAAATGATTTTTTCAGACGGTCCCATCACCCGATGTCACCTGACATTATGCCAACTTAAGAGGCTTTCCGTTGCGATTATTATTTCATTTTTTCTTTTTTTTTCGGGTACCTTCTTTGAGGTTGACGGAGCGCTCACCTCCCAGACTAATGCACCCTTTGCAAACATTTTGCAACTGAATGTATGTTCCGTGTTATTTGGCGAAAAGTTATGTACATTTAGACCTTTGTGGGTCTTTTTCAGGATTATTATAAAGAAATAGCAGTGTAAGAACCGGAAGGAAAAAAAAGGAAGGAATTTGTTGTGCTTTCACGCATTTAGTTCCTTGATTATGCCAAATGCTACGAAGTTACGAAGATCTAGGTCTTGCGAGGAAAAATACCTAGAGCCAAATAATTTTGAATGTGGATTATTTAAGCTAATTATTTCGTGATTAATGCAATTAATTTTAATTCCTCATTCAAAAGTGTTTTATTTAATTAAGAAAATGTGAAATAAAATCAAAAATGCCACTTAATTTTCACAATATGATGATAAATTATATTCTAAATTATTTTCTAATGCATGTCCTTCTTAGAAATAATTAAAATATTTATGCAAAAGTTTATTACACCTTTCCACATCCTAAAGGAATGGAATTTAAAAACAAACAAACAAAAAATCATAGGAATTTAAATTTTTTGTCATTTATCTAAACTTAATTTTATATCTGGAATTTATGAATCAATTACAGGTTTTTAAAATTTTCATGGATTGACGACTGTAGCGAAAAAAATAAAAATATTTTTATTTTCTATAGAAACAATTTACAAAAAAAAAAATACATTTAAGCAATTCTCTAAGCAACAATTCGAGTTACAATTTGTTTTTCATTTAAATCTTTCAATATGTCTTAGATTTTTTTAATCCTCCGTCTTCAATCAAAATGGGCATATGGGGTATTTTCTACCCCAGTCGACTTAGTAGTGCTATGACATGAAAACTATCCTTAATTTCAGGAATTTTACAGTCGATACAATTTTTGAAAAAATTTGATTTTGAATATAAAAAAATCGCTGTCTCAAAGCTAGGGGTAGATGGGGTAGATTCTACCCCATATGCTCTCCGAAGGTTATGACTAAAAATTCTTGGTATATCCCATCCCAGGAGCAAAAGGACTTAAAGTAGAATTTTGTAAAAAATCCCTTGTAAAAGTATTCCTATGTACTAAATCAAATAAAGTATTATATTTCTGTTGTCTAGTGATGTCAACTAAGTCATATCTATTCCCGTACCCTGGACGAGGCTATTATTTCTAAAGAATATTTAACTTTTAATTCAAAACCAGATATGAAAGGTGATTTGCAATTCCAATCTTTGTTGGAACGAGACCCGTAGCGCACCTTCCATATCAAAAGCCCATTAGGGCAAAAGATGATGGCGATATAAAATTTAAATGACTTTAGCGAAATAAATGTCGTTAGTCGGCCCTGAAATTAGCTAATGATATACATCGCGGGGTCAGGAGGATCAGGATGAGATAGAGAGGCGCCACGAATCGAATCATACTAAATTACGTCGCATCTGGATTTTATGACTTAATCGCTGTAATGGGGTCCAAATCTGGTCATTATTCGGCTCAAGAAGGAAATAGTCGATATGAACCTTAAAATGATCACTTCCCTTTTGGCCACGTCGGGGGCTAATGGCGGTTTTAAAGGTAAGTGTATTACCCACACGCATACACCTAGGACATCATAAATCGTACAGAATTTCAGGGGATTTGCAACTTCTCGGTGTTGTCCCAGGGGATGGAGTCTTCTGCGGTTGAGTCGTGGAACTTTTCGAAAAGTCAAAAATTCGGGGGAATTACTTTAATTGCGTTTCTATGTTAATTGGGATCCTAGACGCGCGCCGTAAAGGAGTTAAATCTCACGAAGAATTATATTTTCATATTCTTTGCATGTTCAGCGTGGCATTGCGCGCAGTGACCCATGCTACCGCTGCCGGCATTCAGCAATAAAATAAAAATTATCGCAATTTGAATATCATCCGCTTAAATACCCTCACAGACCAAGTACAGTCTCTGACTAATTATGAGAAAGTTTCTGTCCGAGCTGTACAACGAGCTACTGCCAATGGTGCTCCTGCCGCGGAGTGTCCTTGTTTCGGGAACGGGAACGAACAGTAGGATTCATTTCATTCAGGAAGGGAAACTACCGAAAGTCAGCCTTGAACATCCGCCACCCTAGATCCTGTAAAAGGATCGTCGTCATACTTGCTCGAAGGGTGGTCGACGATGTGACCATTGTGGAATTGTGGATAGCGTTACACTGATTTCACTCAGTGAGTTTCGGCAATGAAAATTACAAGGATTATGATATTACTGTTAATGTGCAATTCAACGACCATACTTGAGGCCCATTAAAGGGAATTCTTTAATCCGCGAAAGGTCCAGGGCTCTTGATTCTGCTTGTTCTCAACTTGGTAGATAATGCAGGACAAACCCGCAGGACAGTTTTGACTATATTTACGTCTTTTAAAATTTATTTCGTTTTATATTATTTAAAATATTTGTTGGTTGGTTTATTAATAATAATTTCTTGAAAGTTCATTTAATTTGAAAATACTGTAAAATAATTATGGACAATAAAAATTTCGATTTTTATTTTTTCTAAATATTAAAAGGTTTAACAGAAGGCCTAACTATCCTTAAAAAAATTAAATATGTACTGAAAAATTTATTACCAAATCAAAAGTACACTAAATACACTGTTTGTGCCTTAGGGTATTAAATTTTTAAAATAATCTTTCCGGGGGGATATGCATCTTTCTAGAATTTTAGTCATTATGATTCCATTTCGTGTGGTGTGAACGAAACCTTCAGATATGGTGTAATAGAGCACAGAGTACCGTGCATATTAATTTACCTTCAGCATTGATTTAAAATTCATCTCGACCGTTCTATCCGTATAGGGATATCCCTAAGGAAACATTTATTTTATTTTATTTTATTTTTTTTTTTTCTAAAAGAGGAAAAAGATTCATCCTCGAATCTCACACATAGTTGCGCGACCTGGATTACATTTCTAATAAAAGAAACGAAAGTCCATAAATATACAGCTGAACATCCCATGCCCGAAAGTTGGAGGACTACGAACCATCGTGTCCAAACGAGAACTGGACACTGCGCGGAAAGGTGGGTAGGAATGAACGAGGAACACATCTGGGGACATTTTTTGGGACGTTGGACGCTTGACCAGACCCTCTCAAGCATGGAAGATATCTGGGCACATCCGGGCGACAGTGGCCAAAATGGAAGAGGAAGATGAGAAAAGATTCGCTAGAACTTCCCTGTCCCGGGGATAAAATAATATTCGTGCATGGCAGAGGTTGTGGCAGATCGGTT
Source organism: Proctacanthus coquilletti (assembly GCA_001932985.1). Lineage (NCBI taxonomy): Eukaryota > Metazoa > Arthropoda > Insecta > Diptera > Asilidae > Proctacanthus > Proctacanthus coquilletti. The sequence goes on along the minus strand of MNCL01000204.1, from coordinate 89,952 downwards.
GGTCACACTGGACAACCCCATGCATACTAATGTTTTTCTTAATAGCATCCCTTAATTTGATCCGCCGTTTCACCCGGACGGATGGATGGGGAGGATTCTCCAAAAAATAAAAAAAAATATATAAAAAGGAGTAGGTATTACTTCTCCGTGCGGGTAGCACTTTTAAAAATGTAAAGGCATCCTGGTGGACCTGGAATTTTGTCGACATAGGTAGCCCGCAAAGACACGCCAATCCGGATTTGTTCACCCGCTTTCCGATGTATAGGTTTCTCCTCCTGGGTGTTCGGGAATCTGCTGCATTCGGGTCCTATGGTGTGCGATTGTCTACGCCTCGAACTTTTTTCTCTCGTATACGTTTTTGCAGTCGAGGTCATTTAAACCCTGTTGTCCTTTTCCTTGTTCCTACCATTCTTCTTCTTGATTCCCGCTCGACGGTATCAGCACCGATGATTTGCACTAGAATGGGTGAAGGGAGAAGAAAAGGGAATACCCTTCTATACATTGGGGTTATACCACCCAAGTAAAGGGTTAAATCCTTTTTTGTTCGCTCGCCCTACTGCTGCTACTTCCCTGAAAAAAATTTATTGTGGTTCATTTAATTTTTTCTTTTATCTTCGGGGCCTCTCTCCCGGTGAGTTTTTATTTTATGCTCGTCCTAATTCCGGTAATTAATAATTTTGAATTTTTAATGTGCACATACTAAACGAAAGGGCTCTAATGGCGACCGGCGGAAAGGACTAAGCAAAGTCTCCTTCCTTTTTATGGATGTCATTTTTCGAAGACCTTTTTTAATGATTATCGTATTTTTCTCTCTTGTCGGAAATACCATTCTCTGGCAATGATAAAACTTGTGTTCCCTGGAAAGCTAAAGACCTCCGTTCGTGCTTAAATTGTTAATGGACCAACCAGGAGTAGTCCTAAGTTGAAAGAGGTGGGTATATGAACCTTTTTTTTTTCTGTTTTTTTTTTTTTTTTGTTTTTTTCATTTGAAGGGTTTTTATCATATGCTCCCCATCGAAGTACCAACATTAAAATTACCTACCAACAATAACCCCAAGGCTCTCTTTGTACTTTCAATTAACTTCCTTGCGGATAACCGAATCATACGGCCGGCTAAACAATTTACCTTATGATTTCCTAGCTCAATTCCTTTACAGTAGTTAATGATGCAATCACAGCCGCCCACCATTCATTTCCCCCGCGGCATCCAAGGAACACCTTACTTTACCTGTTTCGGTCTTCTATACATAAAGACAGTTTCTGGAAACGTGAAGTTATAATCGCTGAAAACGGCTGGATGGAACCGACATCCAGCATTTAATTTGCAAGAACCACAGGATGATAATTGCGAAATTTACAATTAATTTAACAAGGAAATTTGTTTGTCTGACTTCTGGGCTAATAGCCGGAGCATACCCTCACACTTCCTACTTCTCATCGTCATTGCAACTTTCAGCCAATCTAATGGCAGAGACAGAGATAGAGGACTACAATTCGAAAAGGTGTACTTTTACCCGTATCGCAACCCTTTGCCATGCCAGTACTTCCTTCTTAATGTGATTTTCAAAAGCAAAAGTTTTATATATGCTGCAACCAGTGCTTCTGGTTGGTATCCCCAAGCTATTGCTCCATAACTTGTTTTCCTTTCCAGTTTTAGTTTAGCGATAGTATCCAAGATCCACTAAGCACCAACGTTCTTTAATAAGCTAAAATTTGAAAATTGTTTAGTAACGAACGAACTACTGTATTTCAATTTTTCAGTTTAATTTAGTTATAGTAGTATTAAGATCTTTTAGTAAGAGTCATCAAGATTGTTTATCAGATTTTTAATTAGCATTTGATTGTAGTACATTTCGAGGATAAAAATACTTTAGAATCTTGAACATTTTTAGAATTGATTTAGATAAACCCCTAAAGATTTTAAGGGTTTCCGCTTACATCTTTTCCTCCTAAATGATACCTATAAGAATTAAAAATTTAACAATTATCCATTTATTTTTAATGTGACAAAAGTACATTTTTTTAAAAATTCATATATTTTAAGTTTTTACATTTAAAATAATATGAAATGATTTTTTTTAATGGACTTTAGACTATTTTCAAATTAAACAGTTTAAATTCCTAAAAACCACTTAAAGTAAAAAAAATTAGCTGGCAAATTTTGAAATTACTACCATTTTGTTAATTATAAAAATATAGCAAAAAAATAAAAGAAAATTGTTATGTTCAAATATTTCAAAGACAATCTTATTTCCAAGAAAACTGCTTTTTTTTTTTTTTTATAAGAATTGACCTATGTGAGGCCAGATAGAAAGATTTTCTTGGAGATCTAAGGCTTTTGATCAACAACCAGGGAATAGGTATCTACTTTTATACTACATCATTACAGATAATGACTTTATTTAGTTTGTTTGTTTTTGTATGTTTGTTACTTTATTACATTAAAACTATTAGACAAATTCTTAGGCAACTTTATAGACTTTTACTAGACACCTTTAAGATTTTTTATGTGCTCGTAATTAAAATGAATTTTAGGATATTCGAATATTTTAAGACTAATTAAAATTTGATGTTATAGTAACTAGTAATTTCGATATATTATTAAAATGTAATCAAATTATATTTATAAAATTCTTTTTACCATTGGCGTTTGAAATCAAAAACCATGCCATTAAAACTATTGCAATTTTCTAAAGCAATTTTGGGAAACCAATTTTCCTTCCAAAAGTTAGAAGTTATCCTTAACCCTTAAACATTACTCCTGCTCACACATAACCTGATCCCCCGGAGGTTACATACCTGGATTTTCGAATAAAAGTAAATCAACATGAAACAATCGTAGAAAGTTGCCGCCAACCGACAAACGTGCCCGATTCCTAAGTTGAGGGAAATCGCAAATGAATGGCAAACTGAATGTAACAATTAAATATTCAAATGAAACAACGAATAAGTACATAATTTTGTTCCCATTTTATGAAACCGCAATTTTCTAATAACCCCTAGAACTCTGGGACCTATAACAGCGGAATAGTCCGTTTGGCTAAAGGTGGGCATTCCTGTTTGTAAGTTCAAAAGTAGCGGGAGGGTTAAAGGGGAGTCAGAAACTAGCTACCACCGAAACCTACAACACTACCACAAACATGAAGGAACAAAGTAATTAATTCTAAATCAAATGAAAACGTATGCTTACCTATTGTACAGATATATACAGGGAATGTGGTACGGTTGTATCCTGAGTATCCCGTCCCGGGACCATAGATCCTTATAGGTGGTATGCTACTTTTTGAGGAATGATTACACTTTATTGCACGTGTGTCTAGCAACCTTCTCTACTACATGTTCTTGCATATAAGTTTAAAGGTACTGTAGAAGAAGTCGTATAGTGAACGATTTTACCTGTACTGGGAACAAAAGAAAGCTACAAGAACTTGTCGTCAAATAAAGAATTTAAGGACTTCATAGTCAAGTACATCCCGGGTGTACGTCGTGTATAGAGTACATACTCCAAGGTACGATTGCTGGAAGGTTCTTGTACTGCACCGGTCGACAGCGATGTAGGATTAGTCTATTTGAGTTAAAAATGGATTGTTTTTTTTTTTATTCGAATATAGAAGGTAATAGTAAGTGTTTTTAATAGTCTTAAAATCAAGATGAACAATAAGAAAGAGATAAATAATTTTACAGATTTAACTTTTGTATTTTTTTCTACCAAAAAAAAAAAAAAAAATGGTTTTCAAAAATTTAAAAAAGAAAATGTTTGAGGAATTTTGTTTGGGATGCCTTTTCATATTGTTTAAAAATGTTTGGATTTTATTGGATAAATGTTTTTTTATTTTATTTTTTAATGTTTATTTAAAATACACAGTGATAAGAATTTTTCAAAATGTTTAGAAAATCTTTCAAAATTTCCCTTAACGATATCCATAGGCCATAGTTTATTTTCCGTTCTTTTAAAATAAAAGGGGTAACAGACGACACCAGCCGCCATAATAAATCATCCCAAAAAGTTCTTTTCAGTTTTATACACTTCTGTAGCCACTTAATTTAGTGCTTCCAAAGGGAAATTTTTCCTAATTAATGAAAATTAAAACGTTTTCTTAATGTGACTTAAGAACAGAAATATCATTCCCACCCATCGGCCTGGTTCCAAAAATGGGTGTAGTGTACTCCATCCTTCTGATATTCCTTACCCGTCAGGGTCACAGTAGAAAACAATGAAACAGGGCAAATTCAGAATAGAGACAGGAGGAGATGTAACCATGCATAAATTTTAATAAAATTTTAATTGTTGTTATTTTTCTTGGACCGACGGTGAAAGGATTCATAAAACATAATCAGAAATGACATTCAGAACGGTCGGCATTAATTGAAGTTCCTTGTTAGAATCCATTTGAACGGGAATGGCCCGGATCGATGAAGGTTATATCGTCTGAGTTCTAATCCGGTAAAGCTACCAAAGATCCGGGACAAAAAGTTAAGAGAAAGGAGGCGTATTGCTGGCCAGGTGAAATGAGAGAGAGTCCCTTAGGCGCACGGGGAGTAATTATCATCTACTTAAAATTCAATTCCTGTCATACACGGTAATTCCCCGGGAGTAGCAAAAGTCATTTATATATCACATCCGTATCTCATCCCGGTGCGAAAAAGATAACTTCGCGCCGTATTACTCGCAAGTATAGTGTGATGTGTGGGTGGGGTGTCGTCGGTGGCAGGTAGCCGTAGTATCCTAATTTGTATGTGTACCAGGTATTTATGATCCTCTATAAAATATTTTAAAACTTTCCCTCCGCGTATGTGTTTAACGAAAAGTTTGCTTACTACGCCGCCACCAAAAGAAACTTTTCTACTTCATTTCGGATTTTCATTTGGATCCTCCTTCATAGCTGTTTGGTAATAAGTCGTAAAAGTTGTATTTTTCGCACACTTAAAGGCGCTTATCTAGTGTCCCGTAGCTGTAATTATACCTCACATATTCCCGGGGAATTAGACGGAGAGTTATTTTATGGCTTAATCTAACGCGGCAACGCGACAACGCGGCCTGTCTACCACCAGTTCTTTAATACTACTCCCTGATTCTGGCGCGTTTCCTGCCACGAATTCTTAAGATTGTATATACGCGTGTGAGGGATTCCTTAGGCTGTTTTTAGGTGACTTAATGGTACGCTTTTATCTCTCACCGTATTTATGACTGCTGTTTATGTTGCAACATTTAAATTCCGGACGACGCGAATAAATGAAACAAACGACGCATCCATGTTTTACACAACATTTTATTAGCAAATTGATATCACTTTTTGTCTATTGTTCCCATAAAAAAATGTCTTTCAAAATTTAACGAAGGGTTGCTATGTCTATTTTGATTGATACAATAAGAATAAAGCAAGTACATGGGCTGTTTGAAGCGAATAAATTTTGATACTTTAACGAGTAATTGTAAATGTTTTGTAGAAAAAAAAAATAAGAAAAAGAGAAATAATTTTATAAATAAAGTAAAATGCCAATAGATATCAAGACCAAAAGTCTAAAATCTCGATGAGAAACTTTTTATAGTCATTTTTATGGATTACTTTCAAATGCCTTGTAGTTAAGCTGTCGTAAGTTAGAATTAGAATATAAAACAACATTTTTAAATACTGTGTTTAAAAAATATCAAACAAAATGTTTATTTAAGCTCTAGTGTTTTATCTAAAATTATAGACTTCGATTCACTTTCATTCCTACGTTATCTTTTAATCAATGTAGAAAAATCTTATATAGTCTAAATATGGTCTAGACCTCTTAAGTCTTATACTCTAGACCTCTTAAGAAGTCATTGTACATACGCGCATGTATGTCATCTTAACTGAAGCCAATTTATGACTTAGTCTAGTTTAAAATGCCCATAACTAAAATAATTTGCAGTACTTGAAGTAGTTGTTTAACCGAATATTTTATTTATATTATTTTTTTCTGATAGTGTAATAATTGAATTAACTATAAATGTTCGGATTTTATAATAGACTTGTGCTTATTATTTTTAAATTAATTTCAAGAAAAATATTATCATTTTTAAATTAAAAAATTAACCTAGTAGTTTTTTAATTATTTTTTTAATTTTCATGAATTCTTTATTATAAAATGTATGATTTTTTTCTAGGAGCTATTTAACTCATATGTATGCAATTTTTTTTTTCACTACATAACAAAGGCTTTTTCCAATTTCTTGAAATAAATACACACAAATTTTTGAATTGATTGTATAAAAGTACACTACAAATTTTTGAATTGATTGTATAAGAGTTCACATTTTAATTTTGTGTTTTTTTTTGTGTTTTTTAAAATAATATTTTCCCAATGACTTTTCAAAAACTACTGAAACGATTTTCTTTGAATTTTACACTCTTTAAAATACATGAATCAGGTTGATTTATCTGATAAAACGTTTATTTAAAAAACGAACAATGTTTTTCATCTTAAATTAAATTTTTTTTTTTTTCCGGACGTCCTTACTTATATAACTTTTTATTACACATGAAACTCATGTCTTAGACTTATTCTTTCTAAAGTAAAAGTTGCAAGCATGTATCAAACATTAAAAAATTAAAAATTAAGAAAAAATAAAGTTTCATTTTAAATTATGATCCTAAAAGTTTTAAAATAACTTTAACATTTTGATGGTATTTTAGTTAGTACTATATTTTTATTTTTACAAAAAGAATTTATTTTCTAAAAAAAAAAAACATTTTATTCTTTTAGGCAAATCGACTAAGACTTGGGACTAGTCTTCCTTTATTTAATAAATTTATTTCAAAATAAGAAATAGTTATCTGAAAATCCTCCCTCAAGATATCGAATGACTTGCTACTAGTTTAATGTTACTTGCTTGATAATATTTAAAATTCCCCTTTAATATGATTTAAATTAGTGCACTTCTGGACAGTGTAAGTAAACCCTTTTTAAATGAAACACATTTCGTTAAAAACAGAAGCTAATTTTGCTTATATCTGCAGAAAAATCATTATAGAACCATTAAGAAGATCTAGAGAATACCCTCCCTGAAATATGCTACTAATAAAATTTATGCGTCAAAATGTTTCCGAAGATCGCAGCCTTTCAACATCTTTCTGTACGAGGGGCAATTTGTTATCATGGATCCCATTAAAGATTCAAACTAATGGCACGAATTTATGAACCAAACAAATCCCGTCTGGTGGCTGTATTCTCATCCAGGTGATGATTCCCGGTCCCTTCCGCTGACGACGTCTATGAAGGCGCAACATATTTGAATTAATTAATTCGAAATAGCGTTCATCGTCAACCGGTGAATAGAAATGAGTGTTGGTTGAGAAAATTTTTGATTCATAATAAGCAATTACACGCCGCCATTAAATCACGCCCGGTATACTGGCGGCAATAAATAGCAGCTAGAACTGCTAGAACAACAAAAGCTACAATTCAAGGGAAAACAAGACAAAGTTTACAAAAAGCAAGAGCAAACCTGGCGTCAGCCAAGAGGCGGCGGTGTGTAAGTTGCGCAACCAATTCCATCCAACCGGGAACTGGATAAAAGTTACCTTAAAACTGTCGGGGATGTATCCCGAACCCGTTCTTCGTGACCAAGAGTATGAGCCAAAATGGTACTGTTTGAGAATAAGTTGAAAATGGAGGTGGAATGAGGATTACCATCACCATTGAGGTAACTCCTCGAGCACCGGATGATATAAATTTTTATTTTGCAAAAGCCCATTACTCGCTCATCGCGCAATTAAGCACAAACGGTGTCTTTTCGAGTTTAAAGTATAAAATATTTGTTCTGGCAACTTACCTGAGCCCCAGGATAGGGCCGCGCATAGGTTCCAAAAACTTTTCCGAAAAGGATGTTGTTCCCTTGCGTTATATGCAAGTAAGCTAAGGGTTGTCGCACGCTCTTTCGCTCGAAAAATATGTCAGCAACAACAAGCACACAAATTTTAATTATTTGTAATTTATTTTGAAGCAACTCTTTATATTGCCGCCATTGCCGCCACTGGCTCAAATACAGTAATAGTATTTTTTGGCGAAAGGGTAAGGGACTCCGACGATTTACGTATACTTACGTGGTTACGCCTGTCCCATAACTTACAAGAAAAGGGGCTAATGGCTTGTAATTTTTATTTATTTATAATATCCATTAAGGGTTTATTTATTACGGCCGCCGCTATAAGAGCGAGACCGCCCTCCGGGGACCCATAGTATCTGATCGCATTAGGCATTCATATTTGTCGCTAGAACCTATCTAAGTGTGCAAATTTGATGGACCGTCCTAATGTCCCGGCAAACATCATAACTCAGGTTCGGGATCTCATGCTCTTCTCTGTCGTCTTCTTCACACCTCCCGGCGACATCTTCTTGAGAAAGTTTATACTAGATTTAGGCAGAGTGGCCAGATTTATAGCCCGCTATGGAGCTAATTAGAATTTCTATTATTAACAGTCGCATGATTTCCACAGGCGGCTCGCCACATTACTCCCTTGCATTGCATCGCTAAGTTTACAACTGAATATTTCAGGAATTGCGAGTTTAATTCGACAAATTTGGTATGGACACGGAGAATGAGATAGGATACCCCAATGACTTCTAGATTTATGAAATGTCCTCATCTATTTAAATATTTATTTCGATCAAGTGGCAATTTCAAGTGTTAGATGTTGTTAACTACATTATAATAATATTATTTTTTAAAAATTCAGAAAGTTTCTAAAACAACACTTTTTTTTTCTTTCTTTTTATAAAAAGCCTAAATGCAAATCTCACGTAGACTTTTTTCTTATAACTTTTTTTAGAACCCAAAATTTAAATTTCAAATCCAATTTTTACCGAGCTACCTTACTTTTATGGGCGAAATCCGGTAAAGGAGGGGGATGGGTTTCGAAATTTTTATATTGATACCTATAAAAGAGTAATCCGTCCTCTCAGGGCATATGCGCCCTATTAAATTTATGCTGACCTCACATACCCCCTATGTCCTTTCTTGGATTCCAAGTTACCTTCTTGTCCAATTTCCATAAAATTGATTCGGTAGGTAAGGCGTGAAAACGTACCAAACAGGCAGACAGAAAATGTATTTGGATTTATATGGAATTTTGGACTTTTAAAGATTAAGTTTAATTTTTAAAAGATTGAATTTAAAAATAAAAGTGTTAGAAAGCATTTAAGGTTTAAAAGAGTAGTTTAAAATTGATTTAGTTTCATACAAAATATAAAATGTAACATTTATTTAAATTCTTAGTAGATTTTACCTCATACACACATAAATAATTGATAAGGTTGTACAAATTGCAACATTTAATTGCCTATTGGAATTTGCTATGAACACCTAAATAAATATTCGCGTTTTTTTCAAAATTTGAGGGCACTAACAATGGCATTTTTAATGTAATATCTAAATATTTACTTATAGTTAATTTTACTTAGCATTCTTAAAATTTAGACTATAAGTAACCATTTTTTTTTTCATGAAAAATTCCATATACAATTTAAATATCATTGCTACTAAGAAAACAATTTTTTAAGTATATTTAATTTTTTTTTCGATGAATTTTAAATAATTCGATATATTTTACATCAGTCCACAAGTTTTATATTTAAATAAAATATAATTTATACAAAATAAAAAATATAAAAGTTTATTAATTTAAAAAAAGAATTGATTTTTTAATTTATGTGAATTTAAAAATTAAATTTCTATTTGAAATTTTCAAGTGCTGCTTAATTATTTGATGGAAAAATATCTTTTAAATATGTCAATTATTATTTTTTTATTTATTTTGAGAAGAAAGAACGTTTTGAGGTAGATCATTTTAGATTTACGTAAAAAAGATAAACCATAGCTTAGTGTAAAAAAATGTTTTTATTTAGAATTCTTAAATATAAAAGTACTTCTACTTCTGTACATTTTTACGAAAATGAATGTAAAATGATTTTAAAACCCACAAACGATGATTATCACATGAATTTAGGTAAAAAAAGAAAAAAAAAATATTTTCCTTTCGAATGTTTACTACAAAACTTAGAACACGTAACTCGATGCGATAAATTCTTATAAAATGAACAAATTTGTTCCAACTTTTCTGCAAAAGGATCGGCAAACGAATGTAATCCATGTAAATCCGTATAGTGAAAAAAAAAAAACAGATTTTAATTAAAAAATGCTTTTCTATATATAAACAAGCGGTTGGATGGAATATCCAGAAATAAAAATAAAAATCTGGTTGCGTCAAAGTGAAAAAACTTAAAATGTTCACGTGGCCGATTTGAAGGCACAAAAATGCAACCTCAAACGGAGGCAATTCAACAATAAAAATTGTTAATTTTTGCGGTTGAAAATTTTGTAAATAGTCAGCGAAAATACCGTGCGGGGTATACGAAATCGGTTGGGTATGAAAATAAAAAAAAAAAAATACGTATATATATATAAAAAAAAAAAAAATTGAAATTCATAAAATGTGGCGGTTGTAATGTTTGGCCAGGAACTCTTGGGATGTGAGAGGGACTGGTACATGTTGTCCTCCCATTACGATTCTCGCAATATCTGAGGGATGTAGACGTTCTAGCCAAGTACTGGCAAAATCCGACCACAAAAGGTTACCTCAGCTGCAGCAAAAAAGGATTTTCCATGCAATAATTGTGAGGCCGGTAAGCCGTGAATATTTCGGTAATACGCCATACTGACAAACAAAATGCACTTGGGTACAGCCCATATGGACCCATGGTATGAGTCCGGGTTGATTCGTGGGGGGGGGGGGGGGGGGGGGGGGGGGGGGGGGGTTTAACCCCTTTATTGTTTTCTATTTAAACCGGGGCTAGCCCACAAGTGGAATTTTTTTAACGCTTTTTTTCTGCA
>MNCL01000204.1:0-78991 GCA_001932985.1 Proctacanthus coquilletti | reverse complement strand
ATGTTTTTCTTTTAGAATTTCAAAAACTTATATTGTATCTTTGATTTTTTACATGCTCCCTCAACAGCAAGCCCCGATTCCCACGAGTGCACTCGAAAATTTTACCAGTCGGCGCTCTGAAGCAAAGAAATTTGAAAAGTTACCCTCTTTCCCGTCCGGTCTCATGGGTTAGAGAACCTTAAGCCCGAGTGGATTCTTCAGCGATATTAAACCCTTCTAGAGTTATCTAGAGATGCAAATTATGAAACTTCCGAGTTATTATGATTTCAAAGTATCTCCAAAAGCACCCGGTACCCTTACCAAACTCTCTTACTCATGCCGGAAAGGGGGGAGGAGGGTATACGGGTGATAATGAGCTACCTGACATTTGGCACTCGCCGTTCATTACAGAATATTGCTGATTGCCATCAGATGGATTGGATGGATACCGTGAAGGACGGATACAGAAGGGTATGACAGTGGGAGCTAGCCAGACTGGGTTGGTTGGTTGAATTTTTGGAAACGTCAGAGGGTTTATGGACTAAACCACCCCTTCTAGCCTATTATCATCCGCGGGTGAACAGCTAGAACCGCCTTTAAGCAGATACTCTTAATATACCATTCCTCGCGGGACTGGGTATGGAAATGGGTTCGGCGCTAGCAATAACAGCCACTGAACTGGCTGATGAAATGAATACGGGATTAATCCAAAAGTTGCAAACTTTGCTAATCTAAGAGTATCTGAGAATATTAAATATTCAAATTTTATTTGGTTTTACCCATTTGCATACATTTGATGTATAGGTGGACTACGCAATCGAGATCCTAGGCAAAATTAGTATGGTAAAGGTATACATAGGTAGAATTTAGTAGAGCTCATTTGAACGTTGTTTTCTTTTACGAACATGTGTTGATTTACAATACCTAGGAGTACACTTTTTAAATTAAATAAACGGCCATTTATAAGCCTTAATAGACGAAAATTTGAATGAAAAAAAAAAATATAATTTAGAATATTGAATTTCGACATGCTATTTGACTGCAGTGTTTCTTAATTTAATTAATGATAAGCCTATGTTCGGAATAAGTTTCAATTTTTATAAAAAATTTATATCAGAGTCTATCGATTACGGGTTCAAAAAAGATAACAATTAATTTTAAACAATACAAAAAGGCTTCCTTATAAAAATGTAATGAAAAGTATGCTTTAAAAATAAGTGAAACAAGTTACATTTAAGTTTTCTCTAAGCATTTATGAAATCATCACTGAGACCGGTAAGTTTGAATTTTAGAAGGATAACATTTCTTGTATATTTTTCATTTTCCATTTTCAAGTTCTAACTGGGACAGAAATTTATTCCTAAAATTTTAATTTGCTAAAAGCACCTAATTTTGAAGTATATTAAAATTTCTTTTCAACGACATCTTACTTTTTACGTTTGGTTTATTGGTTCTCTCAGGAAATCGTGTTTGCAGTCTCTAAATCTTAAAATTGAAACGCAATTTCTAGAGAAATAAAATAAATCAAATTTTAAAAATAGGATGACGTTGAAAAGGAAACTTACTGGACTTTAAAATGTGCTGCTACATCATCACTCTTTTAATATAAAATTTTTGGGATAATGCTCTTAGGGGTTAAAATTAGAAGGTAAAAAATAAATGCAAGATGTTGCCTCCTGAAAAGTAAAACAAACGATTGTTTAAAAAAAATAGTCCAAAAAATTAGCTTGTTTTTTTTATTCGTGCTTCATAAATTTATTTTCTTAAACACAAGGTTTTATTTTTCGCTTATTGTAACACAAGATTTATTTTATTATTAAATTTTATTTTTTAACAACTTTATGTCTTTTTTAGGGTCCCGTACCTCAAAAGGAAAAACAGAACCCTTATAACAACCCTCTCGTATCTGTCTGTCTGTTTGTTTGTCATAGGCGTTTTTCTCGGAAACGGTGTGACGTAGAAATTTGAAATTTGGCATACTATAGGCTAAATTTATGAGATATTTTTATTTTATTTTTAAAAGTGGTGGCTACTCTTAAGGATCTCAAAAATATTCTCTTCAAAATTTTAAATGAAGTGATTTTGGAATTATAACTCAAAATGTGCTAAATGTGCTATTCTTCCCCATATCTTCTAGATTTCTAACACTGAAATTTTGATATGGGTTGGTGTTTATTGACTCATAGATAACAGGAAAACTGCGTCTTTTTTTTATCAGTCTAAATAGTTGCTTAAAAAAAATTAAGTTTTGTAAAATAATATTTAGTTAAAATGTTTGGTAATTGTTTTGGAAATGAATGTAAGTAAATATAATTATTTTTTGTATTCGTAAAGCGTCTGGTAGATCCATAACTACTTTAAACTTGTAAAATTTTGGTACGGAACCCTCATTGCGCGAGACCGACTCGCACTCGATCGGTTTTTATTAGAAATATGTTTTTGGGAAATATTTTTCTTAATATTTAAAGTTATGTGCCAAAGTTGAAAGAACTGATTTAAGTATATTCAGTAGTATAATGCAATATATTTTATTTTAATGATCTAAATTTGGAGCAGGAAAACTTTAAAAAAATACCCAAAATAAATCTCTAAATCCTGTCTGGAAAAAATAAAAAAAAATTATATATTTTATGAGATTTTATTTAAACCATTTTTAATACCATTAATATCAACTTCATAATGAAAAAACTTCTGAAAATTCACAGACCGAAAAAAAACTCACCTTTTTTTTTTTTTAAACATTTCTCAAATTTCTATGATTTGAGTTCGCTAATTACCCCGAAATGCCGGATAAAAATGGCCATTATCAAAGTTTTTCCCCGGCATATTAAATCTATTCTCGCACTCTGACTGTAGTAAAAAGAAAAAAAAAAAAGAAATAGTAAAAAATATCCAATCCTAAAAGAATTATATCTCATCAAAATATGAACTTTCATTTAATTAAAAAAATGGACGAAAAATTATATCCCGTCTGGGACAGTAGCAATGGTTCCTCGCACCCGTACGGGTACCAAGTAATATCTAATAAATTTTGGGAGGGGGAAAGAAAAAAAAAAGAGTGCAACTATGGAGGACGAAATCAGAGAAACTTTTTCTATAACCAGATCCAGAGCAAATAGGAGCCGGTAAAACCAGGATAAGGGCACTGGCACCAGGATATAATAATTATTCCTTGGCACACACATGTATAATCGCCCGTGCGCTGGTTAAAATAATTAAAATCATGTCCTCGAAAATCTTGGCAGTACCATAAATTAGCCGAATGAAGAGAACAGCTCCTGAAAATTGTCCAGAATAAAAGGATAACGTACAAGGGACTACGATGGAAAAATTGAAAAAATTAGTGGTAACTCATTTCTTCATTTTTATTATATTCAGTTTTGTCGTCGGTGCAGGTCCATTCTATGGACTCGATCCGGGAGTCCAGAACCTGAACATTAGCATACAAGAGGGCGTCCAACACAAATGATGTAACGCGGTACGGGAAGTGGGATTGGTTATTATTCAGAAGGCTTATACAATATTTTTGGGATATTCTGAGGGGTATAGGCCAGCTCCAGGAATATCCTTCCATTGGTATCCTATGCAAAATGCACGCATCCATGGTTTGGGGGTAGATGTCTGACGATGGAGATGCTCTACTACGACAGAAGACTAAAGTAAACTTTTATCTAAAAGGCGTTTAAAAATTAAAAGCACGTTCGCCATTGTGTCCTTTGTGGGGGCGCCGGACGGAATAATGTTTCCCTTCGCGGACCACCTCGTCCGGTTCCCGGATCTGTGTGAGGTGTTCTATGCAATCCTTGCCCTACGTTCCACTCTGTTCTCTATGGACTGTTGGGCTAATTGTAGCAGTTAACGTTCATAAACGATTTACTTCTGGAAATTGCAATTTTTTCTTTTTTTCTTTTTTTTTTTTAAATTGCAGTGCAAACAGACAAAGATGTCATTTTTGTGCTGAACTCTTTCTGAGCTGTGGCCATTCCGCAGTTTTTTTTTCCATTTTTGGTTCTTCTAAAATGAATTTCAATTTAAGATTTTTTTGTTTTTTTATTTTAAATCAAAGATTAAAATTTTAGTTAATTGCCAAAGTGATCAAAATTAATACGTTGTTTTCAAATAGTGTAAGGATCTATTACTATTAGAATTCTTTTTACACTCTATAGATGTAAATATTCTGTTTTTTTTTTTTTTGCTTTAATTTTTGGGTATTATTAAAAGTAATCATAGAATTAAAAAAAAATTGAAAAATCAACTACTTGAAAAAAAAGACCTAACACTAAGATTAATTAATTAAAAATTTACTGAAAGAATTTTGTATTTTTCTTTTCATGGTACTGACAACTACGAATTTTAAATATATAATAAAAAGTTTGTGTTTAAAGATAAATTTAAAAATAACAATTTCTCGTTATTCAACCCCCAGTTAGACTGGCGAAATTTTGCCATACAAATACTACCTTAAAACTAAATTTATAATTTTTAAAAACATGTGGTGAAAATAATAATTTGAGAAATACTATACTATTAGTTATATTATAACGCAGTGTAAATGCATTTTAATTTTTTATTTATTTCCTAATTTGATTTTTCTTATTTTCAAATTTATTATAGTTTTTTTTTTTTCTCTCAGGAAAAGTAAGTTATACAATTTTAATTTAAGGAACTATAATTTATTAAATTGTTAAACTAATTTTCTCTTTTTTATTTGTTGCTTATTTTAATAAATTAATTGTTTTAAGTGTGTCTGATAATGCTCTAAAAATTCTTTTCGGTATGTTTTTATATGTATGTAAATTATTCAGCTAAGACAAGGGCAAGTCATTTTTACTTCAACATTTCACGGAAAATTTTCCAACACTAAATAATGAAATTTATCATCTGCATATCTTTCAAATTATTATTTTTACATATGGTGTATGCATTTTTATTAATTCCATATTTTTGTTTTACAATCAAAAAAACAACAAACAATTTTGTTTATAATAATATTTTTTTATTTTCAATTTTTTTTTTTTTAAATTCGAATCTAATTTACTGACAAACAAATGTTCATACAGTTCTGGACGCATGTATATTTTATCAGTTTTTACTAACTTGTATATATTAATATTAAATGTTAAATATATTTAAAATTTCTATGTATTTATTTTGTATTCAAATACTATTGATATAGAAACCTCCAAAGGTTGTTTTTGGATTTTGAACTTTTTAAGATATTCATTGTTTTAGCTCATAGTTTATATCCAAAATCTAAAATTTTCTGAAGAAAAATTTTCTTTTATACAAACAATTTTGTAGATGTGTGACTTCTAAAAGGACTACAAGAAAATGTTTACTAAATTAGAGTTACAAAATTTCAAAAAAAAATTAACTTAAATACTTCTGGAAAGTAATGCTTCAAATTATTTGTCGTATTCTTAAATACATCAATTTTTATTAATGAAACTTTAGAAGTATACCTTGTTTTTTTTTCTTTTTATGTAGGCACTTTTTTTCATTTATGTCTAAATATGAACTAAATTTAAAATTCAAACTGTGAGCTAGTTTTTTCTCTTTGCGTATTAAAAAGTTCATTGTTGTGAATTTTATTTTTAGACAAATTGCTTATCTCACTAGAATTTTTTTGTTAATTTTATAACGTTCTGGTACTACTACACTCTATCGTTTAACTTTCCCTTAAATTTGGGATACAATCGTATGAATTTTCAAAAAATCGAAAAATATTAAAATTTTAACATCATCATCTTTGCATTGTATCCGGAAAAATGCTGAACAGTATCAAATCTTATCTCCGTATACGACAGATACCATCGCATCTCTGTTGGCGTTCATAATCTTTCGCAGTTGTGGGTTTATCTTAAGCCAATTTCACATCGAGTATCATCGTATCCTTTTTAATCCTCGGAAATTTGAAATGCTGAGCGCAAATAAACTCACACAAAAGGGGTTTTTATGTTCGATGAAAAGGCGACGTTGAGCCAAAAAACATTGGATTATTTGGAGGATGGGACAGGGGACCGAGAATAGGGAGGACCTCGAGTGTTGTGCCTTTTGCCATTTGCCCTGATGATCATCCTAATTAAAATGGGCGGGAAGGTGGTAAACAAAATGATAGGGATGAGGGCCGAACAAACCCCTATACAGAAGAATGTTAACCAGCAGCACTCCAGAAGACCTATTTTTGTAAATTTGCTTATAAATTGTCAATTATTTATATGTTTATGACAGTTTGCATTAATATTTTCGGCAAATACACAGCCGCCCGATAACCCGACACTGGCGGGCAAACTAAAGGGGTAAAAGATGGCTGGGCCATCCGCATCACACCACCATCCGTACCGGCATGAAAATATTTTCGGTTAAGTAGATCCGAATTGTTCGCCTGTTGGGCGCCCCACAGATACATGTGTACGAAAATTTAATAATTTTGAAATGTATTATCTGAATGAAACAGAAAATTTTCATTAGACGGGTTAAAAGGGAATCCATGCTATTAACCACCTTACCGGAGCGGCAGCGAGGGCTATAAATGGTAGACAATTTTGGCGACAGGTCCTTCTTATTCGGTGGTGTTTGACGGTGATGTGGTTCTCTCAGGGGCTGTAGCTGATAATACAAGATGACTCTTACATTCTCACCCTTAACGCTTGTAAAATTTAAATATCGCCCATCATCGTTATCCGAGTGCCACAAATTTTGCCAACTTGTAATATCTTCGCACCGAAAAAGGATCACCATCGTTTGCGGCCATTAACTGGTATCATGGTATCATGTGGTTCTACCAAAGTGGAATTGCAGACTGCTACAGAATGATATCTATCATTAAGAAGAGGATTAGCACAGCTATTAGTCCTAGGCTTAATTAAATTGGCGGAAAATCATAAACCTGAAAGTGCATTTCAATTTTAATTCAGTTTATTATGTACTTATTAAGCTATTTTTTTTTTTTTATAGAGAGCAAGTATTTTAGTATTTATTTATGTAGAATGAATTAACTTTTTAAAAAAAAAACTAAAATCAATTTTATAAAGTTAATTTTGTTTTAACATTAAAATTAAGTAAATATCAAATGAGCGCTCTTATGTGGGCTTATATCTTTCGATGGGTCTAAGAAAAAACCTACTTTTTTTTTTAGTATTTCTTAAATGCAAACTTTCAAAAATATAATCTACAAAATTTCGTCTTCAAATTTCCAAAAAAAAAGTAAAGTTTGTTTTTGACATTAAAATTAAATAAATTCAGTCATTTCTGAGTTATAGACTTTCTGCTCGACGTTTAAGTTTTTATTTAAAAAATATCTTTTTCGTTTAATTTCTAAAAAAAACAATTCAAATTACCTTTTTGTTTCAAAATTCATTAATAATTCCATAGTTTACCTCCTCATCAAACAAATTAATAGTTTTTTTTTCTCTTTTTGTAAATACCCCGTATTTCTAAAATCATTGATTCAATTGCAATCACAGCTCAAGACTTAGATATCTTATAAAAAATATTAAGTAATATTTAATATAATTTTCAAGTTAATACGCCCAAATTAGTTAATTCTAGAATTACCAATACTCTCGATTTAAAGTACTTTTGTGTACCTTACTGCAGTGTACTAATTTATTAATTGTTATCATTTTTTACACTGACAAATTTAATTATAATTTTTAAATGACACCTTTAATTAGTTAGGTGCCTTGTTTTGCCATGAATAACTTTTTTTTTTTTATACAGGATATTAATTTTTTAAAGTAGTATTTATGGTTTTTTTCCCTTCCTTACCCGTTCGATGGATAAAATTGGACTATACTCACTTATTGGGTGATCTAACGTATGAGGAAAAGACCAGACAAAAATAGTTTAAAAAATTTAACTCAAGACATTTTGATAAATAATTAAACTCTCGAATTCAAAAACATTCTTTTTTTTTTAATTATCTACTTCAAAAAACTTTTTAAATTTACGAAAATTTTAATTCGAAAGTGTAAAAATCGTCTATGATTGTGATATTCGAAAGTCTACTATTTTTCAATATTAATTAAAGGTGGGAAAGATTCTTGTCCCGAACTTATCCCTCTTTTGCGTTGCCACCCATTGAAACAGACATCGGGAGCGGTTCTAAATATTTTAGGGCTTGACGTTATCAGCATGTAACCGCTGTTGGAAGCCCACGAAAAAATTAGGTGTTAAGCCAGATTTTGCCTACATCGACTCCAGTTTGGTCCACAGCCCATCGTAGCCGTCAAATACAACCCTTTTACTCGGAGTTACCCTCTATCTCCGGAATCCCATGGGCTATGTGCTGTAGAAAATTCCCATCTTCGTCAACCCCCAGGTCGTCGTTGTTGGTGGTGGCGGATTGCTATTACCTTATGCATCGGCACGATCAGAAATTTTATGCTTTCTTTTTTTTTTTGTTGGCCGATTCCAGAGCTTCCACCACTCCCAACGACAAGACCCTGGAAGAGCTCTAGCGGTAATGTCCCGAATGGTACCTTAAACACTTCGGCGACCAGTCCCCGGTTTACACTCCTCCCAGGACCGGGAGGCTGATCCCCGGCTTTATGTACTACACACCGCGAGTAATTAAAAATGTTTACTTAAAGTTTATACCCTTTAAACAATGTTCAATGGGGTTGACTTTTATGGCGACGGGTGATGGTCCTGCCGGTGCGGTTGTTGTGGCGACAGGAGGACACCACTTCGAAGGGTTAACCCTGGAAGTAGCTCGAAAAGGTATCAGGCAACAAATCGACGAAAAAACGACCATTTCTCCCAGTTATGGTGGTGGTTAGGGTAAGCTAAGCGCACCGTTCCCAGATAGGGTTAATTTTTCTTTTCCCACTTTTTGAGGCCTCAGAACTCCTCGTTCCTTCGTTACCTTATATTTCTTTCTTTTTTTTTTTTTTTAATTTTGCGCGGGGGTTTATTCCTGTCGCTGGTGGATTATCAATGTTGTGTCAGGCGAGGCGCTCCAAAGATGAACTCCACGATGGGGATAACAGCCCTGAAGGGTGCTCAAGTTGTGTACTCTTCCTTCTGTTTGTGTATGTACAAATCGTAAGCGGAGGAAAAAAAATTATCCGCTGAATTTCATTAATGAATTACATAAATTAGAGAAAATTTCTTTTATTTTAAACCCTTCTTTTTTTTTTTTTTTTTTTCTCCCGTGCCCTTAACCCGTTCGCCCGTCCGATGATGCCGCCACCGCTGCCCAGACCCCCCACTCCCTTAGCTCCTGTAAGCGAAAAACGCTAAGTGGGTGACTGAGTGTCCTCCAGCAGCGTGGCGAGAATGTCGTAAAAAATGAGGCAATGAGACGTCTTTTCCTGTCCTATCTGCTCTTTTTTAATTAAAATTTTAACAATTAATTTATCTGATAAATTAGCTCGTACCAGTCAAGTTTGGCTTTCATTTTAATGAACCGTTTTATTGTGTTTACATAACTTGGCCTCGTTCTGTGTACAACCGTTTCTTTTGCTTCAGTAATTAACAGGGCGCCTAAAAAAAGAACCGCCCTTTTAAGGGTTTGTGGAACGAGAGTATGCATGCACAGTGTGCTAACTAAACTACCTTCTGCCATTGATCTTAATATTTAATATTAACCAAAAAAAAAAAACTTGATAACTTTTTGCAATCTTATAAAATCAGGCACGAACATTAAAGACATAACTACAATTAATTAACTACAATTGCAAGACCGAAGGTACAATTCAAGGTAAAAAGAAACAAAAAAAAAAAAAAACAAATACAACATGAGGGCAATGTTCTACTTTTGTAAAAACTCTTCTTATATCAAAAATTTACACTAAAAGTAAAAAGAAACTATTGGACATTTTATATCGAATTTATATCTAGAAATAAAATAGTTTTATATAATTCTATTAATAAAATTCGTACATTAAACATTTTATGACGTTGTTAACAAGATACGATCGAGTGATCATTCCATAAAATCATCATTTATTAATCAAAAACTTTCGGTTTAGTCATCACCATCAAAAGGATTTTTTTAATAAAAGAAAAAAATCCAAAGATAACGCATTTATCATTTATCCTGGAATACCAGAACCCATCTTTAAACTTTATCATCCTTTTCGAGACGGCTAATCAAAAAACATATAAAAAAAAAAATTAAGGCAATTAATTAACCACATTAGGAATATTCTAAGATATTTTTAAAAAAAAGAAATAAATTTTATATATTTTTGATGGCTTACCTTTCATTTGAGGCCTTTTTGATAATTCTACAATAATTAAAACTTAAGATATGAATTTTTAAGTATGCCTATATATGCGATTTTTGAAAAATTTTAATCCCTTGTATATTCAGCCTGAATTCTTTCACATATGACAGGAATATTTTTCATAGTTCATGTGATCGTGTAACAATTCACAAAGTTTCATCAAAATCCGTGATGATCATCAAAATTGATGATATTTTATGAAATGATGATCCAATGATAAATTTTAAGGTAATCTACTACTTCCATTTTGTAGTTGAGATTATTTAATTTTACCATGCGTAGAAATAAATAAATATAAATTTATAATTATAAAATTAAATTTTATAGTGAAGTATTTTATGAAATTTTCATCATAATTTTGAAAATTATGTTTACAGTATCACTGAAAAAATAAACTTATTTATTTTTATGATTTCGAAATGTTTTGCTTCAAGGAGCAGAAGTAATCATTGTTTTTAAAATTTAATAAAACATAAAATTTAACTAACAAGAGATGTGATTTAAAGCACGGATGTATTTTTTTTTCAACATCCACAAAAAGTTAGAAAACATCGTAAATTATAAATCAAAAAATAATTATAATTAATGATTATTAACAATTTAAATCAGAGTGTACAAGTTTATAATTTTTGATTACGCATAAAATACGCAAAATTCGACTATCGCTCGGATTTATTCTTGCGAATTTATGTTTGATAACAAAGTTTTTTTTTTTTTTTTCTATACAAAAAACAAAACTACCTGAAGGTAATGAAATGTTGATAATTTTCGTTCAATCTACACCTCGTCATCAACATTCTTGATTTTTTTTTTTTCGAAATATACACGATTTTATAAGATTTGAAAAAGTTAAATTCTATACTTTTGGATTCGTACTTTAATTAACTTTCATTCAAGACCAAACATGATGACTTTAAAATAAAAAATAAAAAAAATAGAATAAAAAGATTATTGTCTTGTCCTCGACTTCCTAAAACTGCTACAAAATAATTACTCTCTTTATTCAAAAAAAAAAACCAAAAAACAAAAGACAATCGAGCAGTAATCCTAATCAAATCGAATTTTATTTGCTTGACAAAAAATAGAGATCAAGTTTGGATTATGAATTCTTTAATTAATTATTATTTTTGTCGTTTTTTTTTTAAATACAGAAAAGTAAGTCCATAACATCCTTAAGTCTACTAAACCGATCAGTCCTTCCCATAGATACAAAAATTAGTAATTTTAGAATTAAAACTAAAGTGGTAATTTTTGTTTTTGTGTAAAAAGAAAAACAAATTTAATCGTTATTGTATAAAAAAATCAATAATAATAATAATTTAAATTCATTTTTCGAGATCTAATTATCGATTATGATCCGTAGAATTATTAGTAATACTTTTAATTGATTTTTTATATTTAAAATCAAAAATTTCGTTTCCAAAAAAATTATTATTAAAATAGTTTAAAACTTAAGGTTTTTACGAGTATGCTTTTAAATTTATTTTATTTTATTTTTTATGAAAATAGCACAAATGATAATTATTATTTTAAATTAAATAATTTAACTGAAAAAAACAATAAGAAAAATTGTAAAAATGCTTCTGTTGGTTCAAATTTTATTTTCTAAGCGGATTCATCTCGTTATCATAAATTACAGTCGAAAAAGACAATTCGGTAGATGAAAAGAATTACGCTAACGAAAATATAAATTATCTTGCCTCTAAGGAAAAGACAATCTTCTTTTTTCTTCCTTAAAAAAAAAAATAGCGAGATATAAAAACAGTCCGCTCTATTGCCCGAGAAAATCAAATCAAGTGAAAATGCTAATTCAGTGTTACCTGCCATAAGTAAGTTAATTAGTTAAGAGCTAGTCGAGTATTTATACCCTTTTGCGCTTAATTAGAAATTATGAACTCTTACGGCCCGGCGAAGTAAACTTTTGTCGCGTAGTAGGAAAAAAAAAAAAAAACACAACCTCCAGTACTCCAGTAGCTTGCGAGGACCAGGAAAAGTGGTGGTCCACGCGAAGGACCCTAAGGTGAACTAAGAGAGGCAGAAAATGTATGCAAATGAGCGTGTCTTTTTCGTGAAAATTTATATCTTTACTAATTTGTACCTCTGCCGTCGGCGGCGGTGACAACGACGATGTTCTGGTTAGAAACTGTACGAACCGCAAGGCGAGCAACCTTAATGGTCTAGCTTAGAGGGCATCACCTGAAGACTTTTCGGACTAACTCTGTTGAACTTTTGATTCCTTGCAGATCGCACAATCTCGACGAGCAGTTTTTTGTGAATAATTCTCACTTGGAACTCCTGCAGATAAGATGGCATCCGGCATCGCCGACAGATTCCCACATCCTGGCGCTATTTTCAGACAATTCTATTCGGTAAGTATGGGGCCCCATGGGCCTTAAAAGAACCATCGAAACATTATTTATCTCTGAATTCTTATGGAATAAAAATGAAAATAAAATAAGAGTGAGTATATATTAAAAAAAAAAAAAAAAAATCCCCGACAGTGTGTATGACGAGTCAACATTGAGACATGTCTGGCGGGTCGGTCCTTTACCATGCACGGTACCCCCAGCCGGGTCCACAGTACCCTCTTTGTACAGTTTGGGCGAGACTGCAGTTGATTTTGACATTGCACCACCACGTGTGGTTCCATCTGGGAGTAGCGATGATGTCAAGGATTCGAGAATTAATAATTCAACATGCGTCGGACTCGTAAGAATTAAAACGGAAGAATTCCTCCGTATCGTTTGTTATTTTACAGTCGTCTCTCTATAACAATGCTCTATACTCTTCCAGTCGACGACAGAAATCCAAAACAATAGGACTAAGAGTACCATCCTGACAGAATCTGGAGAACGGGCTGAGTGGCCAATAGTCATACTTCGGGGAAATGGAAATATTTATGTCCTATGCGCTGGTATTGATACTGACAAGTGAGTTTTCAGTTCTTGATCCCTATCCTTGTATCATCCGGAAATCTCTTATGAGAATGGTGCATTCTGTAACATTCACAAGATAGACGAATGTACACGATTTTTAACACATCCCTATGTCATAGGACCTTTTATTTTAAAGTGAATTTCTTTAAAATGAATTTGTAATTATACAAACCGACGACAGTTTTATACTAGTGAACTTAAACAATATTTTGGATTCTGTACCAAAGGTTTCCTCCAAAAGAAAAGCTTAAATCTTATAGGATCACTTACTTCGTACATGTGGGATTTTATTTAGAAATTTTTTTTTTTTTTAAATATTTCAAACTAATTTTTGTTCAGATTCAAAATACATCCTAAATTTTAGTTCCTTCTCCTATTTACAAAATTTGTAAAACTATAATTAAAAGGAAAATTAGTATATTAAATCCGCTTACCTTTTAGGAAGACTGTAGCTATTTAAAACCCTTTATTTTTTTCAATCATTTGTTTTATAAATTAAATTAAATCGATGATACCGATGGTGCTATAGCAGGTAGGATGAATTTATGCACAGAAGTCCATATTAAGGCAGAGAGGACCTTTGAATTACATAATTTCAAATTAAATGAAATTTTTAGGACTTTTTAGAATCATCCATGTCAAAAAAAGTCGGTTTTTTTAAAACTTTACTTTGAAATAATTCCATAATCATATTTTAATACGTGAATGTTATAGACGGCTTTTTTTAAAAAAAAAATAATATGGTTGTTTTGTAGTAATTTTGTCGTACACTGTTTTTGTACTTACAATTTTACAGGCCTCATCTTCAAGGACCTCTAACCATTACCCCACAAACAGACGATAATTACGGGGTAGATTCATGTTCTGTCCTTGTGATTCCATCATTGCCTCCAGCTTTAGTAATCGCAGAAACGACAGGAAAATTGCACCATGCTCTCCTCCTCGAAGCGGATGAGGCTGAGGAGGTAGGTTGATAGCAACTGTTGCGCGAACCCCTAATGAAAACATAAGCCATAATATGGCATTTTGTGAAAATTGTTTTGTTTTTGTTTTTTTTTTTTCAGTCATTCAATGAAATTGACTCCACCCTCAACATATACCCTTCTGAATGGACTTTACATGTCCTCGAGACGGTCGAACTTGAACTTGGACTACCCGACAGTAAAAAGAGCACCAGCCACACTTGCCCGATTCACCTTAAAAGGTACTTTCCACCATTTCCGTCGGTTAAAATTGAATATAACCATTAACACGAATACTGAACCCCACACAGGGATTTTATAAACGAGCTACGATATTTTGCCTATCATAATACAGGACTCCATGTGGTCACTATGAACTTCATAAAAGAGCTTCAACGTTTTGTAGAAACGGAAGGTTGGAACAGTTGCGATTTTATCAATTATAAAACAATTATCACCAATGATTATTGATATTATTATTATTATTATTTCGATTTCAGACAGTACGAATCCACCAACACTGGGAACACCTTCACAGGCAGAGTATATCGTTTGCACGAAGGTGGAGGATAAAAGTAAAATAAACGCCGTTTTGGGTTTTGTACTTTTACAAATGCCTTCAGGAATTGTTTTGTTAGTCGCAAGTGGTCAAGTGATAAGTCTTAATCTTATTATAGACCTTAATTTGTTGGGAGATTGGAATTTACCGGGACTAAAGGAACAGGAGAGGACAAAAGCACTTATAGATTCACCTATTCAAAAAATCATGAAAGAATCATTTGTCACGTATATTTCCAATATATTAAAGAAAACAGTGAATCAGCCTATTTTATCGTTGGATAAAAGTTCTGAGCTAATGCCACAAGATGCTTATGAGCTTCTTACTCAAGCTGTGCAAACACTTAGAGATCATTATTTTAAGAAACATGAAAAAGCTAGAACGGAAATTTTAAAACGTGTTAAATTACTTAAAATGCTCAAGGAACAACAAAATAAGGAGATTGAAAATTTGGAAAAAGAAAAGGATATTATACGACAGAATGGTGAAAGACTTGCAGAAAAATATGAGGATTTATTTGAGAAGCAACAAGAATTGTCTAGAAGGTAAATTTTGTAATATAAAATTTTTATAATTTTTTCTTTTTTTTTTGGACGATTAAGAGATGAACTTTAATATTCGAAATTATGTTAAATTGCATGAAATTTTATGATTTATTTATAGATGCCAAGAGTTAGTACGACAAGCGAATATTTGTTTACCTAATAATTCACTTTCTGAGAAGGAGCTTGCAGAAAATGTTGAAAAAATTAACGATGCAACGAAAAAAATGGCTAAACAATTGAGACAGGCACAAGAGAAAATTAAGACTCAGCAATTACATGTGAGTTTTTTTTTTTCCTTTACGCACTTTGAACGCACTTGTTGAAATCACATATGAATACTTTTAATATCATAACTATTGAGAGCCACACATGGTAGCATATTTTTTTTAAGTTCGGAAGTTTTATTGTTAAGTTTTGCTAAAAATTATATTTGCTCTTAATCTTAAGGATGTAGGACTTATTGCTTTTTAGGTACGTTGCCGTTCCCTTCGCGTTACTATGAACCCTTAAGTTGCCTTTCTAAGCTTTTAAGAAGGTGAACAAATTTTTATTAGTAAATAGTGGAAAACTTTCATTGTTTCATGCAATAACAATTAAATTGGAGCTTCAAAAATTGTTCACTGCATCTGAAAGAGTGTTTGGTACCTCCCGATATAAAAAAAAACCCATTTAAAAAATTAACATTAATTATGACCTAGTGTATGATGATAGTCGGCAAATTAAGTCTGTCTGTCCTGTTGTTTACGCATCACACAAAACCTACTGAGCAGATTTTAATGAAACTTGGCATAGGGATCTATTTATGGTGTGCGATAGTCCTTAGGATACATTTCAGGTCCATTCGTCATAGAATTCCTGAGGGATTTACACAATTTACAATTTTTAGCCGATTTTGATGCATCTTTGCATAGGCACAATCTGAACTCATCCTCTTCATCGAATTTCACCCCCATGGTAGTCAAAGCTCAGTAAAAGTTTAAAAATATCGTAAGAGTCCGAAGGCGGCTCCTTTGGTCTTCCGAATTTGCGTAGGGCCACAAGGTTGTGTCAAGGCGGGAAACATTAGGAACGAAATGTTTTCCTAATACGGTGAGTTCCATATTTTCCCTGAACCTGCTGAAATTGTATCAACTACACCGTTTTCTTATATCCTACATATGAAAGTCTACCTATAACGTTTCATTACCCTGTGCAACAAAAACCTAAGCTCCACGTAGACGAAGATGCGGGCACATCTAGTAGAGTAACAAATTACCTCTTTTAGTTGGAGGTTTTGTACGATGTTTAAAAATAAACCCATTTATTTACAGATAAAAAAATATACTGATCAGACTGAAAACAAAAAGATTTATCTTCCGCCAAAACACGAGGAGACTATAAAAGAAATTTTGGCAGCAATGTAAGTAACTAATTTTAATTGAGACATTTATAGACAACAAAATCTGTTTTTTTTTTCGCTTTTTCTTTGTTTCTTCTAGCACTACGAAAATCGATAATCAAATTAAGGATATTAAAAGGATTAATAACATCGTTAATTTGTAGAATTCTTTATTAGATTATGTTTTGGAACAGTGTGTATGTTGTAACGTTTCAATGTCTTATAATTAAAAAAAATAATCAAAGAAAAGAAAATAAAGACCTTAAAATAACAGAGCATAGTATAAAAATAGTATAATCATCACTACCCATAGGGCAATTTTTAATGGTTAGCAAGAGGACCCCAGAACATTCTTGAAACTCGACGTTCGTCCTCGGTTAAAAAGTAGTCACGCCCCAGTTTAACAAACTCCTTAAGAGTAAGTTTACCATCTCCATTTTCATCTATCACAGCAAAAGCAACAGCAGCATCTTCCTCAGTTAGATCAAGACAACGGAAGAATAGCTTATATTGATCCAGATTAAGGTAACCCGAGTGATCTGTGTCCACAGCCTAAAATTTTTAAAATTATATCAAACAAATTTATAACATTTTATAATTTTTTATTACCTTAAACAAATATGGTAGAAATCTGTGAATTTTTTTCACAAGTTGTTTATCGTTTAATGCATGATGCATATCTGTTAGAAATTGTTCAGCTGTAACCAAATTATAGGGATTAATTTCACCCCATTGCTCCTCCCATGTTTTCTAAAAATTAATAAAAAAATTAAGATATCAAAAGTGGTATGATGTATAACCGCTTTATAACTTACCCTCATAACTGCCATAAATTCACCTTGAGTTTCAGGTGGTAGGTTTCCAGTGTCAGCGAATTTTCTGGCAAGCAACATAAAATCATCGAAGGAAATCACTCCATCGTTATTAACATCTAAAACTCCGTGAAGTGTCCTCATCTTACGTCTCCAAAAATCAGAATTTCCCTAAAAAAAAGGATTTTTCTCAAATTCAAATCAATTTTTTTTTAATAATTCTTATGCCAAGGTAGCAACGATTCTTAGTTTAGGAATTCAAAGACGAAAATTGATTCTTCATTTTTTTTTTAACGACGTATAAAGGTATCAGAAAAACCTACAGATAAAACGAATTCCAAACTTATCTCAACCTTCTTTTCTGTTTGTGTTTTTAGGGTTCTGTACCTCAAGAGGAAAACCAGAACCCTTATAAACCGTTTTTCTTGGAAACGGTGGAACTTGGTGACGCGCAAATATTCCAATAGTCTTAATTTATGAAAAATTTTTATTTCATTATTAAAAGGTGTTAGTCGGGCCCTCGTAAGAAACATATTTTTTTTCTTGGGTCGTGTGGGGTATCGTTTGAAAGGGCTACACTTAAGAATCTCAAAATTATTCTTTTCGAAATTTTTAATGAATTGGTTTTAAAGTTATAGCTCAAAATGTGCTATTCTTCCCCATATCTTCCAGATTTTTAAAGCTAAAATTTTGATATTACCAGGGTTAGTAGTATAACAGGAAAACTGCGACTTTTTTATCAGTCTAAATAGTTGCTGAAAAAAAAAATAAGATTTGTAAAATAATATTTAGTTAAAATGTTTTGTAATTGTTTTAGGAATGAATGCAAGTAAATATAATTATTTTTTGTATTCGTAAAGCGTCTGGTAGATCCATAACTATTTTTTAAAAATTTTGGTACGGAAACCTCATTGCGCGAGACCGACTCGCACTCGAGCGAGCATTCATTTCTATTTGAACCCTAGTTTAACCCTGTATTTTTTATGTAATAATGTTAAATTATCCTCTAAGGTTTTTAACGTAATCATATCTTAGGATAAAAAAAAAAACACAAATATCTTAAAATCTCGTTAAATTGATTTATTAATAAAATTCTTTTCAATATTAGAATTAGATAATACATTAAAATTAAAATTATTATCAAGTTTATAACTTTTATCAAAATCAATAAATATTCCCTAAAATTATATAAAATATCGTTATAAACAAAAATATCACAGTCTTCTGCAACACAGCGATTATGAAAATGCGTATGCACTTATTGGAACATCACCCCTACCGTCGTTAGCCAAATGCAAGGTCATTGCTTCAGCCATTGGTGTACTACTAACGCTACTACTGCTACAATGGACTGGAACACGGACAGGATCATGCGTAGGCTTAATACTTTCTGGACTGTTAAGTTTGGCACCACCGCTCTCTCTACTCTTCTTGGGCCTTAAGTAACAGACATTTTTTGTACAAAATATCGTGAAGTCCTGAAAAAATCAGAAAGAAATGGTAGGATTTTTTTTTCAAAAATTGTTTTATTTAACAAACAAATAACGAGTCTGTCTTTTTGCGTAGTGATCGAGCGGTAGTGCAGTGAGTTATTGAAATGAAAACAAAACAAAAATATGTCCATGTCCTGTGATGAATTAAGTAATTAATTTACTATACTACAATAAGTAAAAAAAAAAAAAAGCTAGAAAATTCTGACTGAAAATCAACCCATCTATATTTAATATAAACGAAAACAAAATTTTAATTTTAAAAAGTTAATTAAACTTGTTAAAAAACGATTTTCTGAAATTATTTTCGACTTAAATTAATAAACCAGCATTAGTATAACAAAGTATAACAGTTATACGCAAAAGATCTTATTGTAGTATTTATTATTATTAAAAGTAATTTGTATTTTTTCAAAATAATTCAATAAATTTATAATTTTAAATAATTCGCTGAATAATAGAGGTGGCCCGTTTTATCTTATATAACAGTTGTATAACAGTTTTTTTATACGCGTATATAAGAAGAAAAAAAAATTATCTCCAGTATCTTGGGCTTTAATATGTAAAATCAGATTCACTCTATCTTAAGACAGCTGGGGTTTCTTAGTTTCAAATTATTTAATACTGTTATACTATCTAAGACTAAGTAGACAACTTAAAATATCTATAAACTTAGTTTTTTTTTTGTACAATATTTCATTATATTTAACGATGTTTTTTTTTTATATACATTGAATTCATCACTAATATAATCGAATTAATCGAATGTCGAGTGGAAAATTCTAGTGTGAATTTTTCTTTTCTTATTTTGTGGAATGTAAAGAAAGAGCTTTGTTATTAAGCCGCCGCAACTGTTCTATTTTTATCAGCATTGTTTTTGTTTTTTTCTGTTTTTGATAATTTGATTTTAACAACAAAACTAAACATTCGAATGTTTCTTATCGAAAACCTCACCAGACTTCATCAGGGTCAGAATAAGACGGGCAATCAAATTTAATCCAAAGAATTTTTGAATTCTTATCAACCACAGTCAAACTGGCTTTAATTTTTATCACCTAGTCCAAACCAATGAGAATCAGAATGTCTACAATCATAATGAAGGGATAGAGGAGAAGAATGGCACCATCAACTACGATTTAAAATGATCAAGACAAATATTTTCAACTTACCCTTTCGCTGTGCTTTTTTCCCTTTCGGTAGTACTGATCGAGCTCATCATCCGAGTCTGAATCGTAGTCATAGTCTGGGCGGTGTTTTGATTTCTTCGAGTATTCACGTGCCGTGAAAATACACGGGGTCCGGGAAACGGCTTCTAGCACTACTACGTAATTCATAGAAGGTTCCACGTTCTGTGGTAGCTGATGGTTCACCTGAAATATCAAAAGAGCACACCGTTGAATATAAATCAAGGTATCATTTTTGTTTTTTTTTTTGTTTTTCTATAGTAGAGATCGATGACCAGCAAATAAATTGACCTTCAGGTATCGGTTGTTTAATTTTGGCATAAGTAGCATTTCACTTTCAGCTTTGAACTTGAACTATCGGAAGTGGGTTTTTGGTAATGTTTTTTTTTTCTTTTTTTTTTTATTATGAAACGGAAAACGTGGTCGAAGGGTTTATATCGGTCTTGATTCCATCGTGAATTATTTTCTTCCAGGTCGATAAATGTTTGATCAAGTGCTAGACTTCACTTGAAATTTCCAAGTCATTTGAGAATTTGCTATGAGACCAAGGTTTATTTTTTTCTTCTAGCATTTGTTCAGTTGCGAATTAAAAATTTTGAATTAATTTACTTAGAAAAAAAAAACATGAGTATTGGAGGTGGAATGATTTTTAGCACGTAGTCGATTTTTTTTTTCTTTTAAATGGAGGAGTTGATTTTTCGTGAAAGATAAGGACTTTTATCTTTTGTATTTAACATTGAGGAAATCTTTTGGCTTAGATATTTTTATAAAATTATAAAATTGCACTATTAGTTGCTTTTGTTTAGGAATTTTATAGAAAAGAAAAAAAACACCTTTACTTTTCTTGAAAAATTATAAGTAAAAAATTATCAAATTCAATAATTTGTTTGTGTTGAATTTAACAAAGCCAAAAAACATTTCAACTGAGAAGTAAAAATAAAAAGATTTATCTGAGATTTGTAAAAAAGAAAAGTATGGATATGACCATTGTAGAGATTTCTATAGATGAAAACGTTTTTCAGTAATTGAGAAAAGACATTTTTCATTAATAAAAGTAGATATTCAAATTCTTAAAGAGAAAGCTTCTTTCTTATGAAAAGTGGGCGAAACTCAAAGTATTATACGAAATATTTCCCAGGCTGAAAATCCTGGACACCAAAAAGGACGTTTAGGATATTTTCTTTAAAGTTGGGTGTGCTTTTCGGGAAAGCTTCAAATGTAGAATTGCCAGTGCAGATTTATATTAAATTAATTAATTAATTTTACTAGTAATTCTTCTTACTCGTTTATTAAGCGAAATTTTAAACAATATTTTATAAAATGGATTTATATAAAAATTAAACTTCTTCTACTATCACATGCCGATTTCTAAGAATTATATCGTTTTCCTACACGGTCAGGGAAGCAGGTAGTTAAACAAGATCTTAATTGAGTACCTTTTTGTACCTGAGTTCTTCGAAAAAAAAAGAAAAAACAACAAAAAATAAATAGTTCTTCCAAATTACGACCCATATTAAATTTTATAGCATTCATCATATGCTTAAAAGGGCTCTAGTTGGTTCCAAAAGTTTTTAATGTACATTTTTGAAAATTGTGAAGATCAAAACTACGTTAATTACTTCGTAGATCTCATTAAAAGGTTAAGAAATAACAGCAGGTACCATTTTATAATAAATTAGCAACATTTTAATTTTTTTTTTCCTATAAACAAAGCCTGATTGAAGTTCTAGGCTTAAAAAGCTTAAATTGATACCTGCGTACACTATAGAATTTTTTTTTTTCATAATTTTTAATTGAACAATTGTTTTGCAAAAAAAGATTTGTCGAACTTCTGATGAATTGACATCTGAACGTATTAAAATTTATTTAAAAATGTTATAGCATAATTTTGCACAATATTTTTTTTTATAATTTGTAGGTGATTATAAAAATTTTTATATTATCATTTTTTATACACAGTTATAAGATCGATTTAAATGAAATCTTTAAAATTTATGACAAGGTTTATCCGATAAAAAATAAAAAAAAAAAAAATGTTTAAGAAAATCTGAGAAGACTTTGTTTTCATCTATGACCATTTAAAATTCAAATGAATCTTTTTGGATTTGTGTAAAAATAAGAAAGGCTTCATTAAAACTGGTTTTAACTGTTCAATTTGGAATGACACGGATCACGTAGGAACCCCAAATTACGTTAAAACCTATTCCTTCCTCTAGTTTAAGGGAAAACAAGAATTTCTGATAAACAAAGCGATTAAATCCAGTCGCCCTTGGTATAGACCGGTATTTTACACTACTGCATCCAAAATATTGACTCTAGAAATTGTAAACAGATTAAGCAACTTGTCTTTGGTAATTTAGAGGCTGTTCAACTTTCTACTTCATGCTGCCCACTCTTAGACGGGTCTGCAAATTACGAAATAATTTTCTTCAGCTGCTCCCATGAAAGTTTACATCGATGGACGCTTTGGTCGACCTGATGTAGTACCATATGCTCTTGTGTTTTCTTTAAAAATTTTATTTTTTTTTATTGTTCGAGTGTAGAAATGTTATCAACAGAAAAATGAGGGCGATGCGGGCACATGATTCGACGTTTTTTTTTTTTTTTTTATCGCGAAATTATGCAAAAATTAGCAAAGTGCGTGCAATAAAAAAACAAAAAAAAAAAAATCAACAACTTGATAGAGGCGATATAGAAATGTTAAAATTTTTAAAATCTTGTAAATAGACTAAAACAGTCCACTGTAGAATTTAAAAGAAACGAAAAACCTGTTTATTGTCTTAAAATAGTCCACTTAAAGATTAGAAAATTGTATTAAATGTGATTTGCCAAAATATTTAAATTATTTTTAAAAGGTAGGGGGCCTGTTTTCAAATTCTTCCTATTTTATTTTTATTTTTTTTTATTTTTTTATAATCGAAAATTATTAAACATTGCTTTACCTTAACTTGTTTATCCAATGTATTTCCAATTACGTTGCAACTAGAAGCAACTAAATTTTTCTCTAAAACCCTATTCACGGACCTTAATCCAGTGCGAAACAATGAGATCGCCATTTTGTAGAACGTTTCAAGACGACAAATATCCAACACACACTTTTATTATTCCAAAAAAAAAAAAATTATACTCAATTTTAATTTAAAATAATGTCTTTTTTTTTCGTTTTCGTTTTAAAATCACTCCACTTTAATTTTCCATATGTGATTACCGCTCACTACCGCTCAAGATCGACTTCTGTACGACTGGAAGAGGAAACCCATCACGGGTATGGTCTTATATACTTTTTAACAAGATCCTACACTACTATAAAAATTTCTTTGGTTTTCAATTTTCAATTTTAGGCCTACGTTTTATTGTGTACAGTTTCTCTGTCTGTCTGGGAATGGAAAAAGATCGCGGGACCGGCTTATGTATATACAACCCGGCGACAGAAAGGAGCACCTTTTGCTTATTAAACAATGGAGGGGATTATCATTCTCCATTTGGTTGGATCGGCTGGAAGATGAGATTCTTCTATGAACGAAAACCGGTTTATAGCTTTTGGTTTGGATCAAGGGTGCGTGCTCGCGATCTCATGCACGTACGATACGCATAATGGTACAATGTTTACATCCGTACCGGTCGGTAGAGGCCTACGTGCATTATCACAATGAGATGATGTGTGCCCAGTTTTTGTTGTTGTTATTGATAAAATTTTTAGATATTTTTTTTAGATTTTTTTTTTTTTTTTTGAGACCAACTAGCAGATGATTGAAATCCATGTCGTAAATCTTACAAATATTATCTCCTGCAAGTTTTGTTTTCGTCTAGTGCATACAAATAGACGATATTGTTTCATCGCCCCCACAGGCAATTTAAGACGCTATGATCTTCAACAATTGGGTCGCGTGGGGAACTAATTTCGATCAAGGGTCATCCGCGGTTGAACGGCATGCAAGGGAGCACGTTTTTGGGATTGGATTTTATTATTAGAACTGTGTGATGTGCGTGCAGTTCCTATGAATAATTTAAAATTTATCCAACCTTTATTTATTTTATTTTTTTTTTTGGATGGTTTATTGTCATTTGTGCTTCTACGGTGTGATTACTTCACATTGGAGCTTTTGGGAGAGCGTAGATAATTGAATGAAGTGTATGCTAACTTGGCCGGAAAGCATAATAAGGTTAAACGACGTGCTGGTCATTGGCGCTATCAGACTTGACCTCTGCTTTTTTTTTTTTTTCTTTTGTATTTTTGCATTTGTATCGTGTGTCTGCCGTTGAACATGTTGAAGCTGGTCTGGAAAGTGAAATTAAAATCTATTTACGCTTCGTTGTAGATTGTGAATTTTTATGATATGCCTTTTAATAAACGAAGGCCGATACTCTGCGAGTGCTTTAGTAAATATGCTCTGTTCGAAGATTTTTTCTGGTAAAAGGCGTTTTAAATCGCACGTAGATGCAAATCAGCCCACAGAAAATTGTTCAACGAATTGGACTTCAAGATGGCATAGTAGGGGTTAATTTAGTAAAGAAAAGAATTAAAAATTTATATTTTTTTTTAACCACACTATTGTCAATATCTTTTAAATTTCCCCACAAATAAAGATTTCAAAAATAGTTCTTGAAAATTTCATTAAAAAATTAAACTTTTTGACAAAAGACCTATTTTTTTTCTACTTGATTTATGATATTTAAATAAATACATTTATAAGATTTACATAATTTCCAAGAAAATGCTTTATTTTTCTTAAAAAATGAAGAAAAGGGGTAATTTTCGATTTATTCGAATCCTTATTCGTTTTTTTTAAAAGAAAACAATTAAAAAACAAACATAATTTTTTTTTGATTTTCTTTACGTTTCTTTAAGTAGAAACTTTACGTTTTTTAGGTTTCTTTAAGTAGATTAAATTCATTTTCCTAAAAAAAAACTGATTTAAAATTACACTGGCCAAAAATTTTGGAATCTTTTTGTGCCCTAGAACAAGTGATAGTTGATTTCAATAAGATTTTTTCAGTAAAATACGAATTCGAAAAATGTTCAGATAGGTAAGGTTTTTGAAAGATAAAAATACTGTCAAAAATTAAAAAATACGGGTTTTATACTATTTTTAAAATTAAAAAAAAAATGTGTACAATAGAAAATATGTTCCATTTAGTTGACATCTCCTACCCTTCATAAAAAAAATTCGCGAGGCTTTAGGAAAGGTGGGCATGCCAAGCAAATGGATCTTTTGCGAGCAATTAAAATTTTTTTCTGATAATGGTCTAAGGTTGCAATCGTTTGAATGCTATGACATTTTATTGATTGATTTTTTTTACCTTAAAAAAGTAGAGGAAAACCCGTGTTTTTCAATCTTTGACGGCATTTTGTTTTCAAAAATTATACCCTGAAAACTGAAAATTTTCGTTTCGAAGAATTCGTAATCTAAAAAACAAAAGTCTATCACTTGTTCAACCTTGACTAGGGTAATTAATTCTAATTTAAATGTAAAACGTTTTATTTCTAGCATAATTTTATATTTAAAATATTAATTTTTTTCTCTTTTTTACTTTTTAATTTTAATAGTTTCTTCAAAGTGCTTTAGAAAGGGTATAATATGTAATACCATGATTTATGAGGAGTCTCTACTTTCTTAGTACTGTTGACCATGTTCGGACATTCATCTATAGGAACACACTCTCCAGTGTCAGGATGTCTTGCAAATCCTTCTAGGCAGTAGCATCCACCAGGACACATGATGTAAGTTATATTACATGGTTCATAAACCGTAGAACATTCCCTTTGACACGCGTCTCCACATTTATAAAAAATTTCGTAAGGAGGACACTGTTCTGGAACATTAAAAATAATTAATTTTTTTTTTTTTGGGTTACCTCACTTTTCACAAAATATAATTAATAAATTGATTTTTATTTTTTATTTTATTTTTTACCTTCTGTAGCACAATGAAGCGGTGGAAAGGCTTCGTTGAATGAAAATATTGAAATTAATATCACAAAAATAAATATCATACTAAATATTGTTTTCATGATCAATTTAGATCCGATCACTGTAGATCAGGTAGTGTTTCTAATAAATAATGGAATGTTCTAAGCTTTTTATAGTTTCACTTTTCTAACAGTTGTGAAAAAATGTATACACTTTGTTATTTCTTTGTTATTATTGTGTAACTCAAAAAAGTCGGTATTTATTAAATTACGTGTCTTATGCACTGATTTCTAGTGTAAATATACATTTCGTGATTTTTATGGAGGTCAAAAAAGAAAAACAAACGATTTTTTATGATTGAAACTTTTATTTGCTATAACTAACTAGTAACAATTTTATTGTCAACCCTTCTTATTAGAGTATGGCCTGTAAGGGTTATAAGGGTTTGAACCAGGATGGATAGGTTGACCAGGCTGACCAGGATGGATAGGTTGACCAGGCTGACCAGGATGGGTAGGTTGACCAGGTTGACCAGGACGTGAAGGACGTTGAGTATACACGGGACAATTTTGTATAGGTATACATTGTCCTCTTTTATCTCTAGCAAATCCATCACGGCAATAGCAGCCTTCATTGCATCTTACATTTGATGGAACATTACAAATTTTTGTTGGTGTACGACATTCCCTTTGACACAATTCTCCGCATGGAATGTAGATTTCATTATCAGGACAAAATTCTAATAATATATTAAATTAGAATCATAAAATTACACATCAAATTTTAATTTTAATACTTGGATAAATGCACTGTTGTTGTGCTCCATTTACATGGAAACATATCACAAAAAATATAACACAAATTAACACAAATATTTTCATATCGATTTTAGTTCTCTTGTGTAGGAAAAAAAAAAACAATAAAAATAAAATATAATCACAAAGTGGACGGATCTGAAGATGTTTCACGAATGCAAAATGATACAAATCTCCATCGAATTTATATTGAAGAATCGGATCTTCTGTTGAACAATTCGTAAAATAAAAATCTTCTTGTGGAACCTTTTGAAAAGTTATAAAATCTTTTTTATTTTGTTGTCCAAGTATGTTGTTAATTTTTTAATATTCTGAAATTCTTGGGATTCCCCACATCCATTAGTTTAATCTTGGGTTAGTTTTTGGACTTAATAATATATGTAAATGCTATCAGTGAGCTTTGGTTACCTCTACAATTAAAAATAACACGGGTCTGCAATAAATAAAAATACAAACGAGCAACCAAAGTCAATGAGCTGTAAAATTAAAAAGTTTTAATATAGAAACACCAATATAATCATAAGTTATACTATTAAAGTATCATAAAAATAAAAATTTTCTTGATAAGATAAAATCAGATTATACGAAGACTTTTTAAAACAAGATTTTGTTTAGATTTGGGAAGATTGAATTTTTGTAAATTATACTTGAATTCAAAAAGCAAAGAGTATAATCGCCTCAAAATGTAAATGTTAACATAATAATTATAATTATTAATTTATTAATTGATTAACAAAGTTTTATTATCAAAACATTAATCGTTATCATTTTTAAAGTGATTAATCTTAAAGATTACGATTCGTGAATTATTGTGATAGTGATTTGCTTTTTTTTTTTAAGAAAATTCTTAGTGATTTTAGAAAACGTTAAATTTAAATTTTAAATTAAGTGCATTATAAAATAAAATGTATCATAATATTTTATTTATTTTTATTAATTATATAAATTTATTACATCAATTTAAATTTTTCTATCATAAGTGTAAATATAATTATTTCTTAAAAAAAAAAAAAAACTTACTTTCGTTTAAAATGTCGCCAAAAATTCTACCTGAACATGTTTTAAAAATTTGTAAACATGGTTAAAATACTAAAACCCATTTTGAACAGGCTCATCGGACACAGATTGACATTGTAAATCTAACCAGAAATATAAAGACAATAAATTGGAACCAGAAAAAGAAAAAAAAAGAAATGTAGTCCCATCGTAAACTCGCGGAAAGTATTTAATTTAGGCTATGATTTGTCTGACGTAGAACGGGCAACCGGTTGTTGACTTCTATAATTATTCACATATTTTATATGCAACCTGTCACATAAAATTATTAAATCACAAATAACTGTGCTTCTAATTAATTTAATTAATTAAACAATAAGTAATATATTTATATTAAGTACTTTCATTTATAGAAGTTACAAAATTATTTTTTTCTTATATTAATACCTAGAAAAAAAAAAGCTAAGCAATAGGCAATAATCTTAAACATTCAAAGACACAACTTACAGCACATGGACCAAGAAAAGTTTAAACGCTATTGACTTAAAAAACTGGTATAAAAGAAATTTTAAAAAAAAATGAATTAATGATTTTTACGGTTCTGTAAAAAAAACTGAACCTTAATTAAATCACTCACGCGTCTGTTCGTCTGTCACAGACAATTTTCTCAGAAACCATGAGACGTAGAATCTTATTAATCCACATACGTCGTATTAGTTAACACTTTAAAATATTCATTTATATGAATTCTTATGAATTAAAGAGGGGAAAAATTAAGTATTCGAAAAAAATGTTTTTTTATCATCATTTTATGAAGAATACAAAGGTATTTTTTTCATAATTTGAAATAGCATATTTAAAAAGATACTCTGGAAAATATGCGAAAATAGAGCACTCGCCTGCCCATTATTTCCGAAAGTACTGGATCTAAAATTAAAAAAAGAAAAAAAATCAGGGAATATAACGCCTTATTTAAAGTTTACAGGAAAAGTATAACTCAAACCCTTGGTCTTATAAATTTCTAGAAATTAATTTAACAAACTACTAAATAAAACACTATAAAAAATTATTTCCTCAAATTTTTTGTGTATTAATGCGAACAAATATTTTGGAACCCTTTATGCGCGAGTCCAACTCGCACTTGGCCGCCTTTTTTTTTATTGAATAAATGTTTTATAATTTTACACAATGATCTTTTCTGACGATTTAAAATTAAGAAATAAATGTTGAAATTTTAATATTTATACAAAACAAAATAAAAGATCGTAAAAAGGTGGAGCAGAATGACAAGGCGTCTAAATGAACCAAACTTTTGTATTCCGAGGGAACCCCAATTAAAACACGTTTAGTAAACAGAAAAATTCTTGATAAAAACCTCATTAAATCCTCTCCGAAGCTTTTTAACTGAGTTTGAATTAAAAATTATGAGAATTAAAAATGCCACGATCGATGATATAAAGTCGCTCAATAAAGAGAAGACTTTTCAGTTTATAAAAATAAGTGGATCAATTAACAACTTAATTTTTTTTATTTTTTTACAAAATGCGTACAATAATTAATTTGATTGTTACTATAATTTTTTTCATAACTTACATTAATTTTGTGCAATCGAACGGTAATGGTGGAGGTATAAAATTTTTTTTTTTTTTTTGTAAATTCTAATATTAAAATATTGATTTTTAAAATGTTTAAAGGTGAACAGTGTCCTCCAAATGAAGTATATAAAGATTGTGGAGATAATTGCCAAAGGGAGTGCAGTACACTTAACCAACCTTGTACTATAAATTACATCCGTTGTCCTGTTGGTTGCTACTGCGTTGATAACTATGCCAGAAATTCACAAGGTCGTTGTATTCCGATTTCCAAATGTGGTCGTTATTAAATTGTATTTAATTGTATATTGTATAATTGTATAGTGTAACTTAGAAGGAAAAAAAACGAAAAAAATACACTACAAACTATTAATGTAAATTTAATAAAATCGAATAGAAAAAAATAATAAACTTTATCTAGAATTCCAGAATTAAAAGTGTTTTCAAAGTATGGTAATTAAAAAAAAAAAATTGTTCGTACCATAGTTCATTGCGACTATTGAAAAATAATAAAAAAAATAACCAGAGTCTATTGAGATTCTTTAGAAAAAAAAAAAACAAACATATGCGACAAGTTAAAGAATAAATAAAGACGAAAAAAAAAATCACACACTTCATATGTGAATATTGTCGATTGTTTCGCGAACGAGCAGATCATAACCATCGACGTGCTGCCAAAAACTACACTATCCAACAGCTTATGAAGGACACCGAGATTAAACAGGTTGATAGATCACCTTCTGAGGTACAGTCTAAATGCCAGGGTGTGTCATACCCAACTCTCATAATCTACAATCTAGAGAACAAATCTTTCACCTTACCCTAGGCTAGTATCTGAAATAGCATAGTGCTAAGCAGAAAATAACACTATGTAATTTCTCCTAGAATTTTCATCTTCTAGACACGTCTTTTACAACCATGTTCATATAAATCTTGTCCCAGTCTGTACAAAAGAGCTGTAAAAGTATCTGGATGTTGTCTAGAATGGCTATTGAAACTTTTGTCCCATATCTAGAAAGCTAGACTATGGCTGGTAGTCATCTAAGGCCACCACCAGTGTGGGTTCCGTGTTTTAGCTTTCTGTGCGAACTTGAAGTATTTGAATTAACACTCAAGAGTTGTATTATAAAATTTTTGCTCAACATGGTCGAGTTTGAAATATTAACCCTTTGAGGTTGGAATTAATATTTTTTTTTATTCCCCATAGTAATTTATAGTCACAATTCTTAAATTTAAAATCCATGTCATACCACAATCGACTTAAAGCAAAGGGTTAAATTGTGGAGAGATTTTTCATTATAAAAAAATTCTCACTCTTAAATGTAATAAGATATATTCGATTTTTTATTAATTTACATATTTAAGATAAAGTTTAATTTTGATATAACACATGAGTATTATTCTTTAAAGATTACTTTAAAAAACAAAAAAAGTCGTTTTGGTTAATGAACCGATTTTCAATGATAAATTGCATTTCGAAAATGATCGTGCTCATTTAAAAGGGATCGTGTTCTTATTTTTCAATAGACTTAAATTTTAAGAATACGTTGTACAAATTTCAACTTAAAATCTTAAGAATAGATCAAGATACAAGCGCTAAATGTTCTACGGTTACCGTCTATGAAAACGATCTAAGTTTAAATGCGTTTTTTTATCGAAACTGCATTTTGGCGGACGACGATAAATGCAATTAAAAAAATTATGATCCGATTGAATTGAAATTCATAGAGACTTTTGAAATTAATAAAATTAAAATCTTTGCTCGGAAAAAGATTTTTTATGATGAAGGTCTATAAAAAGTATTTTAATAACATATTTCTTGGTTTTTTTGTTTTCTATGCACTAGATTTGAGTTATGTTGTCTGGTAATTTTCAAAATAAATTATTACATAATAACACAACTCTCAAAATTGTAAAGGTTCACCATAAACAATTTGGAAAAAAAAAACAACCAATTTTCGATATGCTTGATAAAACTTCTCCCTTAAAAATTCGATATTCGCGGGAGAGCATTTCTAATGCTTTATTTATTATAAGAATCGTGTAAGAAAACAATCAATCAATCAATCAATATTGGTATTGATAGCTGAATATAAAAATATTAAATAATAAAGGCCCAACGTTTGTTCCCTACGGTACTACACTTTAAAGATCGTCTGTTCTCACCCTGAATGCCCTTCTAATTAAAAAAATCTTCGATAAAGGGTTAAGCTTAATTATTTATCGATAAGAGAAAGTCAACTCTTTTTCTCTACCTTATTTAAAAGAAATTTATATTAAAATAAATGATCTATAAAAATATTACTAAAGACATTTCCAAAACAAAAAAAATAACTACATCGGAAAAAGTGTGTGCTTTAATTAGCAGCACAAAAAAAAAAAACAACAATAAAATATAAAATAAAATTGGTTAAAATTCATTTAAAAGTTCATTTGATGGTCTATTTAAAATTAATCTTGTATTCTTATTAAAATCAGACGAAGAGGCGCAAATGATTGATCTTCTTTGAATTATTCTATTTTTAGGAAAATCCATTTGAAGTAGAATGCACTTTAAAATTTTAATACTTCTGGTCCACTAGTTCGCTGTTAATGGAACATCGTGAGTCTGGATGCTCTAGAAAATACCATGTTGGAATGCTTTTCTGAATAACCAACTCGTTCCAGTCACAAACTCTTCCTCATTCAGGTCCATAGAATTGGCACTAGTGAATAAATCCCAAATTGAAACCAATGGATGCCCGTTTCCGTTTCGATCAGGTCTTTTTGCTATCCACCTATACCCTGTCTTAATCCCCTATGGAGGGAATCTTCTAAGGAGGTAGGAGGTAGCACAATTTTTATTCGATTTAAAATGTTTTTTTTTGCTCTTTCAATAGGTTTCGTCTTATAAAAAACGAATAAACATCAAAATTCGATAATAAAAGCGTCACCTGAACGA
Source organism: Proctacanthus coquilletti (assembly GCA_001932985.1). Classification (NCBI taxonomy): domain Eukaryota; kingdom Metazoa; phylum Arthropoda; class Insecta; order Diptera; family Asilidae; genus Proctacanthus; species Proctacanthus coquilletti. The sequence goes on along the minus strand of MNCL01000204.1, from coordinate 46,656 downwards.
GTACACGTTTGGGGGTAACACGCGTTTAAAAAAACTTTAAACTTCTTGTAAATTCAAAAATAATGCATCCAACCGGGTCTATCCCCTTGACCCATATGTCGGTTCCATAAGGGATGCTTTCTACACTTTCATCACCGCGAACGTCGACGCCACCGGAAGAGTTACTTTCTTTAGTTATTTTTTTCTTTTTTCTCGTTCTTGTTTATTATTCACAGCGACTTCGATGCAAAATGTTCTCAAGAAAACTCTCCGACTTTGTCTCGTGAAAGTCCACGTTGGACTTATGGGGGTTACTCTACCATTTGGATGGCGATCGTCTGCCAACGACAGGGTGGAATATACTTAAAAATTTTCCCATTCAAACTTCTGTGCTTAGTGGCAGACACTTTGAGGTATAGTTAGAGGGTCGATCCACCATTTGAGGGTTGATGAAAGGGGGTATCCATTCGTTTCTTATATTTTTCGTCTTTTAAAAATGTTCAAAACTGCCGGCAAAATATTTTCAAAACTTCGCATGAATTCGAATTCACTGAAATTTTTTCTATTTTGATGCCATTAAATGTTCGGTCCATGACAGAAAAACAAGGTGGTTCAAAAACTATGGTTGGGGGGATACCAGAAGTAGAATGCAATGCTAACGCTCAGGACATTGTGGCTGAGAAATGTCTATAAAATCATAATTAGGTTATGCTTTGACTATTCATTAGGAAACAAATTAAATCCTTTCATTTTTGCTGTAAATACTTTGAGAAAATTTTTAATTAGTTGCTTTAGTATTGACGACTAGTGCACTCCTTTTCGTTCTTCTAAGCAAACCGCCCATAATCCTTAAGGGTTTTCACAAAACTGCTTTTCGGGGCAAAGCTGTGTTAATTGGATTAAATGCAGCATGTGGAGTACTAAAGAAAAGTTGTTTCTTCGACAAGAACTTGGTACGGTATTCGCTGGCAAAGTTTCACCAACTATAATTCCCAAGATACCTTTTTTGTTAGGGTTATATTAAGGTTATAGATGAATGGAAAGGGTAATCAAATGTTGCAATTGAATCGACGTAGGCTTTTAGAAACATGTGGATTAAGGATTTTCTAGATATTCTAATTATAAACTGTAAACGAATTTTAGACGATTTAAATATAATTTATAAACTCTTCATCAAATTAGACAATGTTTTTGTTCTTAAATTGTAATATATCACTTTATTATTTTACTTAATTTAAGAACGTCCTCTACTTCCTCTTTAAAAAGTCCATTAAATTTATTTTTCTTGGTAAACTACTTAAGGAGGGATTCAAGAAAAATACCAGCAAAATTTGAGAAGTTCGTACTTATAATTGAGATTAAATGTTGACAGTAAATTCAGATATAAGTACACAAGTTTTAATTATATCAATTTTAATTTCTATACATATTTTGCATAATTTAATTTCCAATAATATTTTAAAATCATAAATTAAAAGTGGTTTTATGAAATGTGAAATTTTAATAACTTGTAGAATATTAATTCAAAAACTTTAAAATTATATCACTCATGTGGCTTTGATGTTGTGGTATGAGTTTGAAATATTAAATCAAGGAACATGCTTACCAAAGTATTAACTTTATTAATTCTGTTTAAAGTTAATTAGAGAGTTTCAAGATATTTATCAACAGCGAAAGAAATTAATTTTAATTTTTTTTTTTTTTTTTGTTTTCGTATGAAAGTTTCTCTAAAGGTTCCCCCTAATTCATTCTAATCCCCAGTAGATGAATGTGCATAAAATTTACACATTTTCTCCCAAAGGGAGAAGCATAGCATACATTCAAGTAATTTATTTTACCTGAAGAACTTATGAATTAAATCCGAATCTAATTTAGAAACTGCTAAATGCTGCACTACTTTTTGTTTTAGGTGAGATATTAAGTGGGAATCAAGTGACGTCAGTGCACAATGTACGAAAATCATGCATATACCGAAAATTCCAACGATGCACTGTTGTTCGCTGTAGGTGTATGAGCTAATTCAAAGATTCATGGATTATACAACGAAAACACCTATTTTATTTGTACGATACACAAGAACACAGGAGTTAATTAAGTTTTACGTATGGATAACATGATAATCTTTTTTAATTATATTTGAAGGCATCTTAGAACTAAAGTACACTAACCAATTTTCTTTAAGATTTTCTAAAATTCAGATAAAGATTTTCATTATTAAATAAGGTAATACCTTTCATAAAATCCAAGTTTATAGAAAGATTAAAAGTTTTTGTTTTACTTTTCTTTGATAAAGTCAAATATTATTTTCAAACATATCATAAACATACCACAAACATTGTTCAAACATATCCATATCACTTTCTCAAATATGTGAAAAGTATGAAATAAGATTCTACAAATAGTATTTCTATTTCCAAATTATTGAGGTCTTCAATTTTAAATCATCTACAAACAATCCTTAATTGCATCCAATCGTCCAATCACATAGGATAACTCTTCAATCAATTCAATCACTCCAGTTCTCAAGATCGGACCCTTAGATACCCATGGGATAACCTTCGTACCACTCTTACCGATAACATTCAGATAAATCTAAGATATTTCTCAAATTTTCTATATCCATTGGATTGGTATTCTAGGGATAAAAATAACTCTAGAGATATAATCGAATAGTATTTTTTTTTCTCCACATGCCTAGAAAGGTGTTTCGTTTTTCTTTTAAAAAGTAAGTGCATAAGATTTTGTTTCAGAACAGATTTACGTAAGTGTAACCCACAATTGTATTTAATTAAAGAAAAAATAATAATAATAATAATATTTTTAGATATAATTTGGGGTACAATTGTGAAAAGAAAACAATCTTGGCTCACATAGTTCACCTTGCCATGAGAATGGGTATGATCGCATCGTTGTGCGTGTTTGGAACCAGTTGGTTAAGAAAAAAAACCCTCCTCGCTACAATTAGGATTATTATGGCAATTTTCAGGCAAAAAAAAAGTAACGATACCTCTAACGAGTTATGTAAGCATTAAAACCGTATCATACATTCCGACCTACATGCACCTTTTATTACATTCGAAGGTGTCATCAGTTCATGGACCTTTTATTTTGTTTGTACCCAAATTATACATTTAGGTTGTATTTAAAAAAAAAATCGTGCTCGATTCTTTTACCTGTGGTAAAGGGGGTGGGGTTATGACTCTTTAAACGATCATGTTTCATGGCTGACGAAGCCCGACTAAGAAAAGTCATTAGGCCAAAGTATCTCGAAGTCAGGAGGCATCGAAGTGTATCGTCGCAGCATTGGATGCATTTCATCTGATAGTGAATTTTGCAAGGCATTCATTATTAAAATTTTTTCATATTTTTATTTTCATTTTTTTTTTTTTTGCGATGGAATGTTGTAATTGTATGAAGCGATGGTGGGCAGTATCAACGTCTCCAAAGACTAAGAGACCCTATCTAGAGTATCGGAGGTAAGGTACATTGGGGTCACCTTTAAACCTACAATTAGACTTGTTTGTTTTATTTACCCGTTTTGCAGCCGCTAAGGTCTCTCTCCTGCATTCATTTACAGACTGCAATTATTGTTGCTACTATAACTTTTATTGTCCATGTAATTACTGTCTTCTAGGATGGCTTCGTCTATAGGAGCTAAGGGTCTTCGACCAGTATCGTAGCAGTTCATGATATTGCCACAAACGAAAAGGGACTCAAGATTATTCGTTTTGCCTTGAAGAAATTGAAGCTATTTAAAGATTCTTAAAATGATTAGCCTTAACGTCGTTCAATCTGAAGGAAAATTTGAATACGTGATCTGGATGTGAAGCTAATTAGGGGTTACAATTGAAGGCTTATGGTGCAATTTTGTATTTCCGTGCAGGTAAATTAACATTGGTATATTATTAAATTTGAATATCAATTCGATTATAATGACGAAGGATAAATTGTCCCTTCGAAAACACAAGAAAAACAATAATATTATCAATTCAAATTCTGACAATTATTAAAATAATTATACCTGGAGTATAGCATATTCGGGTTTCTTTATTCGGTTTATAATAACCTTGAAAAGGTATACTTTTCTTGAAGTATTTTATTCTAATACTACTTAAAAAATGAAATTGTTACGACAATCAGAATTGGCTTTTGACATAAAAACTTACCGGGAGAAACGAATCAAGCCACCCACCTCAAACCGATAATAAAAGGTGATAGTTATGAAATTGTCCCGTCCCATTGAAAGACCAGGTCAACCGAGAATTCTTCCCATAGTCTTTTTGTAGCCTGTAGTTGCCTAAAGTAAAAGTAGTCGCATAATATGGGATATAACTTTTTTTATTTTTTTCGTCCTGTTAATTTTTTATCTCATCATACAAAAATCAATCAATTTTAATATAAATAACTCGAAAATAATGAAGTATTTAGTATTTTTTTTTTAATACTTTAAGTGCTAATCTTTCCACCAATTTCCACAGGTTAATTAAAATATATTTTTTTTTAACATTTTATGAATTTGTATTAATAAAAGTAGATACATTTGTTTTTTTTTTCAAAATTTTAAAACCTTAAAATATTATAATATTATTTACTAAATTTTATACTATCAGTCAACAGTGATCGAGGGATAAAATTGCAAAAAAAAAACATTAAAAATAGTTAATTATATGACGTAGTTTTTATTTATAAATAAGAAATGTCCAAAAGTGTATTTTTTTCTCATACGCATTAGTTTTAATTATTTTTTTTTTTAAAGTGTAAATTAAAAAAAAAAATTTATTTTGTATATTAAATTTGAGAAAAGTAAAACAAAATTAATTTTAACAAGAATTAGTTATAAAACTAGATTTAATTTTAAACTAAAATAAATAACAAAAATTATATAAATTTTAGTACAAATATTGGGGTTACAGTTATATTTAACATTATTAATTAACTAAATCTAATTAAATGGTCATTTGCAAGCGACTGTTTAGACAATTTAATCAGTTATCAAGATGCCCATTACTGTTATTATCGCGATTATGTTCCTTGACTTTTTTTTTATCATTTTTCCGTAGGACTTACTTAATCTTTTGTCAACACCCGATCAAAAACCTTGATTTAATGCAAATTTTTCGGTCTGGTCTGATCAATATTTCATGCACCTAATTAACAAATGGTGTTACTAGCTTTTTATGGCTGATTGATTCCTGATTAGGTGGCCGGTTGCCGGTACCTTCTCCTGATACCAATTTCCTTAAAAGTTAGCCAGTCGCGAATTATTAAATATCACATATTGCCGCCTTCCGACAATATTATCAAAATTAGCGTAAAAATCATAAATTTCATTTCCGACTCACCATTTCATGATTTTAGTGTGGTCTAGTCGGTATAACTTTCATTCCCCTTTAGCCTTGAAAGCGGGTGGCCGCAGTTTATAAAAATTTTTGTTTTTTTCTTTTTTTTTTTTTGTTTTTTTCATTTTCATTTTATTGCATAAGGTGCGACTATAACACTCACAAGTCAAATGGAAATTAGAAAGATAGAAATCTGCCTTATTCTATAAAAGATAAATACTCCATAGATATCCGGATCATATCGTCAAGGTTTGAAGAATGGCGCAATTTTGGATATATCTGGCCGCCCTGTCACTTCCTATTGTAAGCCGGTGGTCAAGCCGTTCGCTAGACGATATCTACCTTGAAATAGATACCCGGGTACACGAGCCTACTCTAAGTTGGAAGTCTTAGTAAACATAAGACTCTGACCGCAATCAACCGCTCAGATAGGTTCTCCATATACAACTCCCCCGAATATGGGTCCCCCATCGTACAAAAAAATGTATAGAGAATAGTAGAACCTTTTTTTTTTTTGTTGTACCGGGGGTATCAGGTAAGCGGTCACAGCTCGCGTTTCACCGCTCTCTACAATCATTCCGCGACAATAATGGAACCTACAACGTACCGGTGGCGGTAGAATTAGCCAACTAGAAAATAATAATTTATCGGTATTCGCGTCCAATATAAAAATGCAAATGCACTGGGGCCCATAGAGAGAACACCGCGAGCTGATCGTGACGTATATGGGTCAGAACGAGACCAGAACCGCCCCAGAGTCGCTATCCGTGGTCTGGGACTTAGTTTGCTGCATACTGAGACCCAGGGGCTCGAATTTCAATGAATAATATAACGACCACTTTGTGGTTGTCATGGACGATTATATTGCACAATTTTTGTGTAAAACTTTCGTGGACACTATTGAATATGGCTAAAAATGTTGCCTATCGTCCATATCTACATTTTGCTCCGCTTAGTCAGTTTCCTGCACATTCTGTAACATGGTTCCGCTTTATTTTTATTATCAAATTTATGTTCTATATGAAATTAAATTATGTTCAAAAAAAAAAGACTATGCACACACATGATGATAAAAACGTTTAAATTTATTTGTTGTCTTAAAACATAAAATCTAACAACCCGATTTTGATGAATCTTTCACTGGAAAATAACTAGGAATTCTGTAAAAGACTTATACTATAATTACATAAAAATAATACACAAATAAATAGCGTAATTTAAATAAAACCAAAGAAAGTTATACAAGACAGAGAAATTATTCTAAAATCCTAAAAGATACTATGAGAGTGTCTCAACAATTGTTTACTCGTAAAATAATACAATTTAAATTAGCTTTACTAATTTCTTACTATCATTTTTTTTTAGTTTATAACTTAAAAGGTTTCTTACACAACTTAGAGGATTTCAAAGGAAAATGTTTAAATGTTTTTACGAGAAAGATTTCGCAGGTAACTCAGAAAATTACAAATCTAGCATCATTTTAGGATTGGTTCCATTTAAAAAAAAAAAACTCTACAGCTAACCCGTAAATGACCACAAATTTCGTCCGATCCAGTAGGAGCTAATCTAAGGTAAGGTTACCTAACCATTCTCCTCCTAGACTCGGCATCGATGTATCATACTAAGTATTGATTCATCATTGACAGACCATGGAAATGAATTGGAGCTCATATAACCAATTGATTTTTGTGGTGATCTCTTCCCAGTCCATCTTTGTCCAGCAACATTGGGAATGAATTTCATGGGCGAAGATCGGACTACAGCTTAACGTTGTTCGGATAAATTGGTTAATGGTTCCCCCCCCCCCCTCCCGAGTGGTAGTATCCCGGGGAGCTCTTCCAAGGTTTCTAGGTAAGTATGCCACTATATTTTCTCAATACGTGTGAAATTTTCACTTATGACTGTACCTCCCTCAGTACAGGCTAGAAATTTGTTTTTTTTTTTATGCAAATAAGGGTATTGCGGCAGCCGCAACCGACACCGGACGGAGATGGCTTCACGCCTGGAAGACATGAAATCATGCCGTTTGGTGGTTAAATTAATTTCCATCCAATAAAGGCATCTCATGCTTTTGTGACACAATCCATGGATCTGTTGTTGGAGCCTGTTGCTTCATGGACCTCAAATACGGAACTAACGATGAGGAAAAACAAAGGCGCGAGAAAAACAGAAAAAAAAAACAAGATGAGTTAGTCATGAAAGTTTCATTATCAGCCAGAGATTCTTTGGGTTCTGTGCGTGCACGAAAGCACTGTCGGGATGATTACACGCCGCCAGGTACTATTGATGTAACATGTCAGATATATCTCCATGAATTTCTTGTTAGACGCTGACAGCATAATATGACATGCTCAATAATTCAACCGTGTCAAGAACTTTACGGAGATTTTCTTTTCATCGGGAGACAGAATCATACTTAAACTTTGTACCTACATCGGGGGGATAAAATGGGGTTGTGGTTGTAAAGAAAACAAAAGTAACGACAATTACAAGGATTTATTTATTTATTTTTTTTTAAATGCAAAACTCATAGCTTAGTATCATCATCCGTATTTACACCTGTGCCAAGTTCTTCTAGGTATAGCTAAATTGAAAAAAAAAAAAACAAAAAAATCCCATGACTTAAAATTTCAGTGGAATTTTTTTTTTTTTTTTTCTATTAAAATTAATTTCTAGGGAGGAAAAAGGTGTTAATTCCGTAAATCGTTGAATCACCGCCGTGACTACATCACATGCTAATTTTGAATTCAATTCCAACGTCCACTTCGTGCTTGAATGAAATGATGAATTATTTACATCGGATTGGGAGGTAAACATTTGTTTAAAAAAAAAAAAAAATCAAATATTGCAGTCACATCGCTCAAGGTCAGTAGATATCATTGATAAAATAACTATCAGGTGATATTCCATGTTTGTTTGTTTGTTAATCGATCTCCTAAAAACTTGCAAGTATTTAAAAAACTATTGATTTTTTTTTGTTTTATTTGTTGTTCAATTAATTTTTTTATGTACATTTTTTTAACACTACCTCATAGTTCTAGTTTGGTATTACTTTGATTTTCAATATTAGTATTATTTTTTTTTTTTAACACTAGACGAATATTTTTTTAATATATTTTTATTATCGGTATAATTAAGTTTTTTTAGCTTAAAGCTGAGACTTTTATGAGAAAACTTGAAGAATGTGTTCTCATTATCTTCCTTTTATTTTTTTTATGTTATTTTAATCTTATAAAGATATCATTAATATAAAATGATGGCCAATTAATCATTGATTTATTTTAATTTGATAATCAATTAGTATTAATTTTCAAAACTTTTAATATAACCATAAATTGAAAAATTCGATATCTTACAATTTTTTGACTTATTTCGTCAGTATTTTTGTATTTGTATTAAATTAAAGAAATTTTTTGACTGCTTCTTTCAGTGTGAAGAAAAAAATAAATAAATTAATTATTTAAAATTATCGGTATAAAATTTGAGTTATTTTTGAGAAAAAAAAACAAATTATGATATTTTCATAAAAAGAAACTATTTTTATTAAGGCGTTACATACCTCTGAAATTTTCAAAAAATCTATTTTTTTTTAGATAGAATTTTATTGTCTATACTTTTAGTAATATTTCCGAAAACTTTAAATGCGTTTTTCTCAAAATTATGTTTTTTAACGCTGTCGGCATTTTTTAAATCTTTATAATCAATTTCTGTACAAACTCTCGACTCATTTTTTAACAATATTTGAAAAACAATTAAACATGAATTTTTTTGTCGAAAATCGTGAAATTTTTTATTTATATTTTTGAAAAAAAAAACGCTACTTTACAAGATTAATTTTGATTTTTTAATTTTTTTTTTTTACCGCCAATCATTTTGGCGGTAATTATAATACAGACAAGAACATGTTGACTGCATAAAACCGTGGACTGTATATTGAGAAAAATTTTTTTATTTATTTCTTTTTCATAGTTTAAAGATCAATTAAAAATGCCTAATTAATATTTTCATTTATTTTTTTACAAAATAATCTTCAAAATTCTTAATTCACCCGCTTTCCGCGCAGGGGTATGTAACCCCTTAAAACCAATAGGCGAAAAATTTAGAAACTTTTTGAAGGGGACAATCATAAAATGCAGCAATATCAGTACTGTAGTATTAAGTTCAGACTATGTCCATAATAAAAATATATGCAACAAAAAACATTAGATGATCATGGTACCAAAATTACTTTTAGTCTAGTATTTACATACACCTACGTCCAATATGCAAGCATATGAAAAGCTATTCATAAACTTAACAATATTAAAAGAAATCGTTAACATTTTTCAATTAAAATATTCTTTTATACCTATTCTGATTATATGCCCAAAATAAGGCATATGACTTGTGGTCAGTTCTCAGAAGTATGACGAAATTTATCTTATTCTGGTAAATATTCGAAACGTATGACTTATTCTTGTCATTACCCAGAATAAATTTGGGAATATCCTCGATAATACCCAGAATTGTCAGGTAGGCAGTGTCAATACCTAGAACATATATTTGGAAGTATGTACTGTGTTCCAGTCAATACGCAAAATGTGACCTATTCCGATCAATACTCAGAATTTGTCATGATTTGATTTTCAGGTCAATACCCAGAATTCAGTATTAGAGAAAACCACTTTATTTATTTGTTATAATTTTATGACTTTAGGAACTTTTGGATTCCAATCCATATGTTAAAGTTCAAATTTAGATCCAGTTTGTTTAATTTTTCAGTACAAATTCAGTGTTATATTGGACGTACTTCTAAAGTCTGATTATAACGAATAACATCCGAATTGAATCATATTTTTGAATAATTAATTGATATTTATTTTTCTGTATATATAACCAAAAATAATTGAAAATTAAAACCTTTAAATTTGTCTTCGTTTCACAGACGTCTAAATGTCTGTTACGATTGAGTTAACAATGCACTCTAGTAATTCTATTTGTTCTATCACACATTTCTAGCTCACCTTTAGCACAAAATTTTCATTCCTGCTCCCCGAAAAAGCAATTTGTCCGACGTGGATCTCATAATGCTCCACCATAAAAGCCATACTCGGCCGTGTCCCCGGGTACGAGTTTGGGTGGAGAAATTTATAGGCGTTAAACAACTCGTTGCCCAGAAATGGTGACTTGACCGGATCGCATAAATCCTACCAAAGATAACCTCATGTCAGTCGACTCTTGCCTCTTATATGGAACTCTGCTGACCAGGACCGCCCGGGAGCAGTGCGGCTCGACTCTGGATGATGGATGAGGACTCCTCATCTGCAATGGTCGCTTCAAAGTTTCATCAAAAAAAAAAAAAAATTTTTTTCTCTGTCCAGCTTCTGTACATTTGTTATTTTGCACTTTGAAGCCCTGTAGCAACTCCAAGCAGAAGTTGACATGAAGGTGGCTGTAACTGCTGACTGGAGAGCCTTTGAGACAGGCCATCATCAGCTCTAAAAGAGTTCTTTTTCATTTGTGGACATAGCAATTTGTAAAGGAGCAGAAATCTTAAGACGTCTCCACGACAACGACGACGACGACGATGATGATGATGATGAGGAGAAGGAGCAATCTACAAAAGAGTTTGCAATGCCCGCGAGCTCCATTTCCGTCTATCTTTGATGCTATGGCCAAAAATGGAAACAAAAGCGTTCATCTAAAAAGGCTGAAATAAATAGTGAAGAAAACGATGAAACCCTGGGTCTCTTTCCTCAACGGGATTCCCGTCACGAAGTGCCAAGTCGTGATGGTATTGCACGATAAGCGGCTCGTCTTCGTCTTACAGAGGAGGTGAATTTGCGTTGTCCGAAAGATTTCCGTCATCTTTCAGGTAGCCATGAGGTGTCTCATTAGTGTCGACCACATAAGTCATTATAACAAGCCTAAGCTAACTCTAGTCGTCTAGCCGTTGATTTCCCACGCAAAATGAGACCATTTAGGGAATTTAAAATGTATACTAGGACATGATACCCAATCTAGTGAACTGGTGCCCTCAGAAGGAAGAGGGCATAATGTAAGCGATATTGACCAAGCAGTTCTAGCTTGAACAAATTCCGATAAAGTGAAGGTGGAACATTGGAATTCATCTTCTTGTCGGAGTCGGCTGAGAGCTATAAGATATCCCGGTAAACCTCAGGAGATATGCAAATTCGACAGCGTGAAACTCGCTTTGTCGAAGGTAGAGATTACGTCATAATTGCGGAAAATTACTGCTGCGATAAAGGCAAAATTTGCAAAATTACTGACACTAGAGAAAATTTATTCGTACCTGAGATTAAAAGGCGTTCTCAGGTAGATTCTGGAACCTTCGACTCCAGAAAATTTTAGAATCGGGGTAAGAATATTCCTGCTTCTCGAGATAATCAATTTAACCAAACCTTAGCGGGAGGAGGTAAGTGAAGGTGTGTGCGAGCCAAATCGCTTAAATCCACAAAAAAAAATTATTATTATTATTTTTTTTTTCGCCTAAGGAGTAAAATTATACCACACGAGAAGCTTAACGATTCCTTCTCCGACGTTAGACAGGTGAGCCTCACAATGTTGGATAACATTTTTATCATATTTTGAGTTAACTGCGGCATATCTTGTGCCGCATATCTGACGATATGTTTACGAAATTCCAAGAAAATCCTCTTAAAATATTAAATTGAAAAAGCACTGAAGAAAATCCGTTTAGAGATAAGATGCGCTGCTTTGAAAAACGATTTACATTGTTTTTTTTCGGTATATGAAGAAAAAAAAATATTTCCAAATTGTCATCTATTTCATAAAATCCATTATTTTATTTCTACATACAAAATAAAGTAACTCCCTTTTTGATGGGTACCAAAAAATACCCTTTTCACATTTTTTTTTTTTCCAGATATCAATGAATTTGGAAACGCACCTGCATGTATTTAAATAAAAAATAAAAATAAAAGAAATTATTCACATAATAACTCGGTTTATTAGAAACAAAAATTGATTAAAATGGCATTACAGGTAGCCCTCTTACAACACGGTTTCACTTTTACACGATTAGGAAATTACGGAAACCCTCGTATAACACTGTACGTTTATATTTAGAAATCTAGAGTTCAAACTATGGACACATAAGTTGCAAAATGTCCATACCAAGAAATATACAACGACCTCGTGAATTGATAACACTGATAAGGAAGTTACATTAATATATTTAACAAAACTGAATTGAAAAAAAAATATTGCTTTTAAAAAAATTTTCAGAACCTAATCCCACTTTTTGTACTTACTCTGGGTCTTATATAAAACGGTTTCACATAACGCGGCATTTTCTAGGAACCCATCTACCGTGTTACAGGAGGGTTACCTGCATTTGGAAAGTAACTAACATTTTATCTTAGTTTAAGAGAATCAATAAGTAGTAATTTTCGAAATAAAAATAGGATCCCTATTGTTAATGTTAGTCATTAACAAAATTTTGGAATAAAAAACTTTTTAATTGGACTATTACTATTCGACTTATTTATAATAATAACAGAAAAAAAAATTTGTTCAATAAAAACGCGTATTACAATTATGGAAGCCTATTGCTTAATAATATCGCGAATTCTAAAATAAAAATGTCTACACACTTTCTTCAAAGTTATCTCCTTTAAGAAGTGTAAAGTAAAAACCTGATTTGTTCCCCATTTTCAATAGTAAAACTAAAAAAATTGCTCTTGTTAACCACAGGCGTTAGCTAATGTGTATCTAAGATAAATGTGGAGACCATCAATTTTGGACTGAATAATTACCTGTGAAAAAAGCCTTAAAAAAAACAAGTAAATGCACTTTATTGTTATCATTTTTTTTTCAAAGAGAAGTTTCTCAAGGTTTATCTTAAAATAGAAAAGATAAAATTCTTCATGTGATGAACTACCATAAGAACATGTTACTTCCAAGAATTCGGTTCATGAGTAATCTCCAGAGCTCCCAGCACAAATGTTTATTTATTTTTTTTTTAAATCTTACGAAACTGACGGAAGGCCAAAGAATTTGATAAATGACCACCCATCTGACCTATGGCCTGCGAGGTGCCCTCAACTTCACTTTCCTGGATCTTAAGGTACACAAAAGTGTTGCCCGCCCAATTCAATTGAACATCCAAGGCCTCCTCGGTGCAGTGAATAAAAACGCGAATTATTTTCCAATTTATTGAACACTGCACGCGCTCGATTCAAGAAAGAATATTTTTTTGTTATTTCCTCTTTGTTCTGGACCTTAACATCGTCGATTTCTAATCAAATACAAATTTGTTACTTCCGCGTACAAAAAAAAAAAAAGAAAAACAAAAACAGGAATACCTGGCTCACCTGAACGCGTTCGTGCACTCCAGGGGTATCAGATAATCTCCTCGAAACAATTTGAGGAGTATACTTAAGTGCCACTAAAATTACATAAATGCGGCATAACGTCTTAAGATCCCACCGCAAAATATCAGGAAGGAATCCGTCGTTGTCTTCGTGATTGCGGTGGCGATGGGCCACAAAAGGTGAAAGCATGCACACGGTAGAGCCCGTGAATCGTCGCATTCGCGACCACAGGAGTAATATATTTTATTTTATTTTATTTTTCTTTTTTTTTTGAATAAGTTTCTGTCGGATATCCACCGCCGGAATGGCATCGCATCATAAAAGCAAACGAACCCATCAAGTGGGCAAAATCGCACATCTCTACCTCCCGCCATACCTTGGGCAAGGTGAGATCAAATGCTCCTCTTCTATATTCGCGGTTTCGGGCTCGATTTCGCTTTCCGTGAGCCCAATCTTCTGACACAACATCCGAAAGTGATTTCATGGTGTTGTTTTTTTTTTTTTGGCAACTAGTTCGCATATTGTAAACATATTGAGCCCCCACCCTTTCTCCCGCTAGAGATCCACTTTCTCAGAAGAAAGCTATTTTGGCGGTCGGCTCCTCAGATCGCGCCGTGGGTGCTAAGTGCAGTCGCGGCAGTGAAGGCCGCCAAGGAAACCTGATAAGCCGCAAAGACGTCGTGGTTGCCCCCGTAGTGTCGCCAAGAAGTTTGCGCTTCCTTTTTGGAGTTTAATTTGCTTTTTGTGGCGCCTCTGGCCCCTTAAGACGTTCCGCCGATAAGCCCCGAGACAAATATTTTCATGTCGATGATGGTGGACTTGCTGCTCTCGAAGAGTACTCTTCCATTTGAACGACACTAGGGTGGTGATTAAGTGGCAAAGTATTTTAAGAGCGATGATTTTGTCGATTGCAATTTTGTAATTAAATCTCGTCCGCGGAATCGGGTTGCGGACGCCGGGCGAGGGAGGGTGTAATTTGTTCTTTTGCTGGTATTTAAATTGCTTTCAAAGTTCTTTGGACTCTTAGGATAATCGGGAAATTAGTTAGGATTTTAATGTCGAAAACGTGACTAACAACAATGTTTCTTCAATATTTTGAATATTGGCTACAAAATAAATTATTTAATAATTATTTAATAATCATTCTCTTAATTTTTTTTCGTACGAAGAAGTTGAATATCGCTTTAATTGGACAAGCAAAGAATTTTTAAATCTTAAATACTAAAAATAAAAATTTTTCTAATATTTATTTAAAAAAATAGCTTGAAGAATATCACTTAAAAAAAATCTGGGAAAAAGTCTAGAGCATTCGCGATGAGATCGCGAATCGCGATCGCTCGATACATGAAAAGAGGCCTCCTGACCAATTTTATTTCCCAGTTTGTAACTATCGCGTCTAGAGTAGATCATAGACATTTTTTTTTTCCGAATGCAAAACTATAAATTCAAAGATTAATTAAAGCACGGAGTACTTTGCATAGCTGAAAATTATTCAACAAAAAAATAATAGGAAATAATACTCAAAAAGTGGTGGTCTACCTTTACTTTTTATGAAGTTATAAAACTTTAAATTGTTCTTAGGAAAAACTAAGGAGCAAAAATAGAAATTTTGTATGCACTAAAGGCGATATCGATCACAATGACATAATTTTCGAGTTGGACGAAAAATATTACTTTTATAGCATGTTTTTGAGATTGTTTATATTTTTGAAATAGCCCTTAAGACCCTTAGAATTACACTCTTCACAAGAATTTACCTGTTGTTTTAAAGGTACAATTTCTTTTAATATGTTCCTTTAATGTTTTTTTAATGAGTTTTCTTTTTTTTTAAAATTATAAAAATTGAAATAGGAAGTAATGAAATTTCTGATTAAATGCTCTTGAAATCCATTAGATAAAAATTATTAATCATAAAATTTTTCACAGAAGCTTTTTTTTATTTTCTGTCATTTAAGTTAAAATTTCGTGTTGATTTTTTAAAAATATTTTTACTATAATTATTTACGTATTAGATACATTTTTTTTGATAATTTTCATAAATAATTTAATTAAATAACACTCTCATGGAAAATTAGTTTAAGTCTTGCACTTTTTCTTTTTTTTATTTGATTAATTTGGTGCATTAAATATTTTTTTACTAATTTATTAAATTACAAAATAATGTTAAAAATAAGTAAAACAATTGACATAAAATTCTTTGGAAATTGTCAAAAAGCAATATTTTTGTTAATTTATTATTTTCATAAAAAAAAGGAAAGATAATAATTTAAATTATGAATCAGATACAAAATTAATAATTATAAATTAATATAAAAGTATGTCTGTAATCTCGGAATTTATCCTTTTAAAAAAGTTTCATGCCATTAACACATCCGTCTGTTTGTTTGTTTGTTTGTTTGTTTGTTACATTTTAACATGAAAACTACTGAACCAATTTTAATGAGAATTGAACAGGTGGGCTTTATTATTAACAGTCAGGATCCCATTTATAAATAAATAAAAATTGACACATTACAACAATCCAATAACTACCCTTTACAAATGATTTATTTATTTATAGAAAAAAAAAAAAAAACAGGAAAATAAGTACAAAGTTACTTTTAAATATTCGTATAGTAGTGAATGTTTAATTATAAAATGTTATATTAATTATTTTGATTTAAAACCACAACCATACGTGAAATGGAAAAAAGTGTTGTTCTTTTTTATTTTATTTTATTTTTTTAAAGGAATTCATGGGAAAATGAATATTGAAAAATATTTTGCATAGTCTGCTAGTGGATCCATGCAAATTCCCATTTCATATGACATGGACGTTTGTCCAAGTGAATTTGTTCGCTTATATGGCAATATGAGGTTATAACTTTGAATGGCTTATTTTTCCAAGAATTCATTCTAATTTTTATTCTATTTTTCTACTCTAGATTCTCTACTAAAAATGGTACAAATTCCTGGCATAGTAATCAGAAAGCAATTTAAAGACTATCGACAGCAAAATAAAATCATGGCACATTTCTGCAGCATCCTCATCGGATCGCGATTCAATTAATTACAATCGTGTCGAACATCACCGTGCCGAGATTGTTTCTTCCGGATGCATGCGACGACGGTGAAAGTAGGAAAACAAATGTCGCGCTGCCTTTTTTTTTGTTTTTTTTTCTTTCATTTTAAGGAAGTAAGTGCACATAATAAAAAAAAAAAAAAAAAACCTTGGAAAGCGCATCAAAACCCCTACCCGAGGGAGGAGGGTAAAACTACTTCACGATTCTCTTCACCGTGAGCACATCTACTAAAGGACCCTTGGCGCTCATTTTATACCAAGATTTGCTTGCTGATTTTCGTGCAAATGCAAATCTGAAGTGTTCTTGTCTTGTAGGAAACAATTTTCTCAAGGTGGTGGATGCCTCCATTAAATTAAGGAGGAATTCTTTACAATTTTACAAAGGCCAAACCCTTGACGTGCAACAGTGGAACAGATTTTAAACGACTATACCATACGGAAATACTCAAGCAGAAAATGATGCAAGTAGAGGAACGATTTAATAGGACGACTATAACTAAGAAAAATAAAATAAAAATACTGCCGCAATGAAATGCCATACAAGAAATTCGCTAATTGACGAAATGACGATGGATAAAATAAACAAAAGCACCGGAACGGAGCCAAAAATGAATGGCAGTCCATCGATCTGATATTGTTTATAAATTGCCCTCAAATTGTGGCTGAGTAAGCGATTTAAATTGGTCGATAGCCATCGATTCCCGGCCAATTCTGTATGGGCATGAGATGGTACAATGGTACACTATAGGCCCTAAAGCTGATTTCATTATGATTGCTGTGATTATCGCGCCTCTTTCAAGATTCGCGGACATTTTTGTATGGGATACTGTCGCGGCACGAATAATTAACACATCGCGATACCATCAATTTAAATCGTACTGTGTTTTTTTTTTTTTTTTGTTTGCGCAACATTTTTCATCATTAAAATACTTTTTTGTTGTTGTTGTTTTTTTTTTTTTTTAACTGCGTCCTGCCGCAGGTAATGTGTGTTGTTGGCAGCTTAATTAAATGTGGCAATTAGCCTATGGCTAGCTTTAAATTTTAGCAAATAATGAGGATGGTTAAAAGTGCGTTAGATGGATAATTGATAATCATACACAAATTTACGTAATTCATTGATGATTATTTTTTTTTTTTGTGTGTTTTGTTTAATAGCCTAGAGAGATATAAAAGAAAAATAAATTTTATCTATCAATTTACTCACATAAAAACAGGATTTTGATAAAAATTTCGTTTATTTGTTTATTTTGTCTATTTCTACACGTTTTTGTTATTCCTATAATTTGAAAATTATTTAAAAATAAAAGAATCGTTTAATAAAAAAAAAACGTTTATGCAGTAGACCCTCGTTTCCCGCGGTCTTATCTTAATTAATTTTGATTATACATGGTCGACTATTTAACATCATAGTTTTATTTTACGCGGAATAATTTTGATTACACGCAAACATGACAATTGCCTAATTTAACTCTTATTATTAATATGAATATGAAGTTTTAATATACGCGGTTTTTATTTACGCAACAATTTCATTTAACATAATCGCGTATAATAAGAATCTGTTTTACTATACTATAAGTAAAAAAATATTTTAAACTGAAATTCGAAAATACCTTAAATAATTTCATAATTTGATAAGGAAGATATACACGTGTATTTTAGTAAATAAGTAAATTTTTATTTGTAAAAAAAAAAAAATCTTCCATGATCCTTAGGATTACCATAACAAAAAATTCAAAATTTATTTAGAATTTTTCACGTGATAGGGTTAAAAACGTACAAGAATTATAAAAACTAATTACTTCAATTTTATTCTAAAATTCCATTTAAAACATAAAAAGTAAAATTCAATTAAACACTAGACTCTCACCCTAAAGTTTTCGTAGATTACTTCTCTAGTTAAGTCTATTTTGAAATTCAGGTATCCATCCTTACCTTTCATTTTAAAATGTTACAACAAAAATCTGATTGCGACAGGTAAAACCTCAAAGAAACTGCATCCATTCGTCTGTTCGCGTAAAACAGAATTTACCTTAACAATATGCATTTTAATTTCGTTATTCATATTAAGTCATCTTTTTTTGTTTTTTTTTTTTGCGGTCTCTCTATCTGTTTTTGCTTAAAGGTTGATCCAATTAAATTGTCAAAACACTTCACAATTGAGAAATAAATTTCGTTTTAGACTATCGCAATCTGATGTTACCTCACACGTTATTCTCTTGTTTTTTTTTTTTTCTTATTATTATTTTTCTTTTATAGGTGAAATAGTCGAAGTAAGAAAATGTCTATTACTTGAAGGCATTGCAACGTCTGTTAAATCAACAAAAATCCACCAGGAAATGGAACATAATTCACAAGTTAGCCGGTAATTAACACTTTACTACCGCAACGAGGTCCATTCTTTTGAATGCGGCAGACCAGATGCAGCAGTATGGATACCTACACTGTACACCCATAATAGTGGATTACACAATGCGGACAGACAGGTGATTATTGGAAATCGTTAGACAGGTAAGAAGTTATAATGCAACATTTTGAGTGGTGCATATAAAACACTCTTGTGGCAAATTAAAAATCTTTTTATTTTCGACAGTTCATCTCTTAAAAATGTCAGAAATGAAATGAGTACGTAAAATTTAATAAAAAGTGTGATATAAATTAAGAGAGCCAGGATGGAATCCTCTGTCAGATTCATTTACTTTTCATTTTCCTTGGGTTTTCTATTTACCTTTCGGATCAGAGGAGCAAACAATGCAAACGACCTGTGTTTTGATTTCTAAATTTTCATTCTAGTTCTGTATCTATCGAACCCATAGTCCTAACTTTTCCACTATCTGGACGAGGACCAAAAGAAGAAGAAGAAGAAAAAAAAAAAAGACAAATATGGAATTCTAGGTTGCCTTACAAGGGTTGTTTCCAAGGCAAACAACCCTTACCGTCTTGCCATGGGCTAACTAGCACTAGACTTTTGTAAAACCTTTTGGATGGAAACATCAGGGACTGAGATGTCCCAGGACCTTTTACTTAATCTCATGATTTTCCTCGCATGATGTCCTTGTTCAATATTAGAACAAAAAGAAAAAGAAGACCTTATCCGAACGTCCAAATTCATAAGGTACTCCTCTGAGGTCCGAACCGTCACCACCGGTGTATGCAAAATGTGTTAGGATTCGATATATATCTCAAAACCATTTACCATCATGCAATTGAAAAATTTTCAAAGATATTGCTTTCTTCAATCCTCGGAATTGTTCCCTTCGTCAAGGAAATCGGAGTAGGCCACTTTAATGCCCCTTGACAAATGGCCACCAAAACAGGATCCATTATTCAAGTGAGGAGCGACCAAGTCGCCGGGTATAATGCTGGTAAGGAATCAAATAAACACAATTGCCGGTCCAGGCAGATACTTCTTAAAGGTCCCCTATATTCCTCCACCATTTACCACGGGAAACTTTAGAAACACATGGTGACACAGGCTGGGAAGCATTTCATTCGACCGCTCCCCTCCCATGTCACCCTGTATATAGAATCTCCTATTCGAGGGAACCCAATGAAAAATTGATGGTGACTTGCAGGCGGGGATATAAATGTCGTCGATTATTTTTAAGTGCGAAAATATTTCCCTTTATCGCATCGATACAAAACAAAAAAAAAAATCTTTTGTGAGATAAACTGTCCAAACTTATTCATTTCACCTGTGCGCGCTAGTGTTCCATTGTGTCTCCTCCTCTAGAGCTTCCGTACTTTGCAGTGATATACACGCGGAACGCGAGATCTATGGACACACTATCCCAGGTATCCACCATCTCTTACCTGATGGTGGCAAATTAATGCAGGCGAAGGAATCTGCGAAATGAACAGGAAAATGGATTCACTTCTAAAAAAAATAATAACAATAAAATTTTTTTTCATCATGTTTATTCCTGGATCTCGCACAGATTCCCAGGAATTTATTCCATTAAGATGAAGGTAACTGGGATTTGGATATTTTTTCACTAGACGTTTCTAGGACTCTATGAAATTAATTCTTGTGATGGACTCCTCCCTCAAAAAAAAAAAAGTTTACGAAGACATTTTTCTTTTTTTTTTTTTAAATTACGAAGACGATTTAGAAGATCTTTCATTCTTTATATTCTCTGTCTAGAGATGACTTCTATTTTATCGTTTTTATAGGCCTTTAAGGTGGTTACAAAAGTACTCAATAAATTTAAATTTGACCACATTTTGTAGAAATTTTAGAAGACTATGGTTTTAACAAAATGAACATTTTTAAATTTTAAAATTAATCGAAGATATGCCCAAAATTTTCTTCTGTTTTAATCAAATTTTTTTCTTTAGATTACTTTTTTCAATTAATAAAAACAAATTAAAACTTACAAGTTTTAAAAAAGGAAAAATAAGGTTTTAAATATAAAACTTTACTACTATTACCTACAAAACAAAAACAATTCCTAGTTCTAATAAAAACAAATTCCCATTTTTCGCAACTTTCCTCTAATTTGATTTATTAAAAAAAATAAAATAAAAATAAAAAGCATATGAGTTCGAAATTTTTTTGAATTAGATGTGCCTTCGAATTAATAAGTTTTTTTATTTTTTATTTATTTTTCATTTCAGGTTTATTAGCGGATAAGAAATCCATCTTAAGGAATATTCTGATCCAATGAATTGAAAAGTTGATTCTTTTTTTTTTTTAAATCTTAAAGTCGTCTTAGTGCCTAAAAAGTTTTTTTTTTTAAAATCCCTACAAGAAGGTTTTTTAAGATTTTTTTTATTTTACAAATTTTCAGTATTTCACTTTTTAAATTTTTGAAAATGTTCATCTAAAATTGAAAACCCCGACTATGGAACTTTCTACTAAAATTTATAGCACTTCTCTCTACCATTTTCATTTATACCACTTAGCCAAGTTCAGCCGCAGGTGGCAATAATGACGGTAGTGATCCAACCGGAGCACCTATGAATTTTAGAACCATGAAAATCCGGTTTATGCAAGAAACTTTATATTCGATTTTCGCGACTATCGGGTTCACTCAAACGGTCAGAGCACATTCCCCATTGAGGTTTAGTCTTCTAGTTTCAGTTTAGGTCTAGTCATAAACTAGTTCCATACTTCGTCTATTACAATTATACTCCTAAAATACAAATTATTTTCCTCTCCTTGGTATTTCTCGATTAAAATGTAAAATAACTCATAAAATGATACATTCATAGTGGTCCTTGTTTTATTTAACAGAATTGAGTTTTTTTTTTTTTGCTATATTTAACAATTTCTTTTTTCATTTTTTTTTTAATTAGATTTTTATCTTTAAGGTTTATCTATTTCCGCTTTTTGTTGAAGACATAATTAATAACTGATTATAAATTCAAAATTTAATAACTAATTTAATTTGAAATATTCAAGATCAAAATTGCAATTATTAACTTGATTAAAGTTATATTTAAATTTATAAAAAAAAAAAGTAATAAACAAACATAAAATGTCTAACGTGAAAAGAAAATCAAATTTCCGCTTTTTCGCTACGCCAATTACACTGCATGACCTTTTAATAATTATTTTTCCTGTCCACTTTTTGTGTAAAAATTAAATAAACACAATTAAATTTTAATAAAGGAAATGGAAACAAAAATAATAACAAGACCTTCAAATAGACCTTAGTTAATTGTTTTCAAGAAATACAAAAGACAGAAAATAAAAAAAAAACAAAAAGATTTTAGACCCATTACCTTTTGATAATGAAGTTTAATAATTCTTTTTTTTTCTTCAATATAAAAATAAATTTTCTTATTTTACAAATAATAAAAAAAATTTTTTTTTGTAGTTGTTAGTTAAAATATTGCGTGTTTATTTTATTAAACTGTTTATATCAACAAGTTTTTGTTTTTTTTTGTAATTATTAAAGTTTTCTTTAAGACATCCGGGTAAGAGCCTTGAAAGATAAAAATAAGTTTATTTCAAGGTTTTCCATTAAGATATTTAGAAATTCTAATTTAACAAGACAGAAATTAGTTAAGACACAACAATTCTTTTTAAGGAATTTTATAAATAAAATATAATTAAAATTTATCAATTTGTATATAAAAAATGGATAGAAATTGCGTAAACAAACATAAACATGAATTTTCCTTAAATAGTTTAATTATGGGGACCACATTTTACAAATTGGGTTTGTTGATTTATGGTTTGATATCTCCCACTTGTACATGACCTCATTTAAGATGTTTATTGTTAAATTATGCTCCTCAATGATAGAAAAGGTAAACTAAAACTTTAAGTGACCTTCCAGTTTCCATACTTACAAAAAAAAAAAAAAAATAAGAAAATAAAAAAAACATAAACATAAAAATGCTACAACTTTTCCTGTATTTATTTATTTATGCTAAAGTGTGATCAAGTAACACACGTGATGCAAATAAATAATCGATTTACCTGACCGAAAAATATTCAATCGAATAAATCAATCGGCATTAAACTAGTCCCCCCTGTCCCCAAAAAAAAAGGTAGCAATTCTCCCCTGACCGTCCTGTTGCCAACTTCATGCTAAATGTTTCGATTTGCATTAATTTTCGGTCACCTGAAAGTAGTGGGTGTCTCCATCATACCCAATTATGTCCCAAAAGAAACCATTTAAGACATGTTAATCAGTCTTAAGTGTTCGGTCACGTTTTTACTAGGAGCTAAGTAACCCACTAACAAAAAAACAAAAAAAAAAACAACAACAGTTCTCTCACTCACCTCGCCGCACACCTACACCTTGCATAACACAACCACTCTAAAGGTATACAAGCCAGAAATTGATTTTTAGAGAGTGGCCACGTCTTACCCCACCATCGTCTTACTAGATCTTCAGTTTCTAGCAAGTCATTTCACCTTTAATTTGCCCAAAAACACAAGTAATCCAAGTGTGGAGGTGGACACCATGCGACCCTAATGATGTCCCATCAAGATATGGACTACCGTCCATCGTGTGTATCATCTCCACCTGCCGGCTGACGGTGCGGCCGGCTAACTTTATTATTGCCCATGCTCTTCAACAAAGTACACGCATGCTATACCGCTAGCGACACGTCTAACGTGATGACGGCACGTACCATTCGTAAGGTGTGCTGCTACTTACGGGCCTATACACCAGTTTAATGGGTAACGATAAAAATCACACACCTGGAAAAAAAAAAGGTAACTACAAAAGAAAAAAAAAAAAACATACACACGACTCGAACTTGAATCGAAAGTGAATGGGCGTTCGGGCGGGTTTTTAATTATTTTTACCTGGCGTATTGTCGCGTACGAATGCGATTTTATTACACGACAGATCAAGATTAGGTAAATTGAGTTATATGCACCCATGACGTTGCACGGTGTAATAGAAAAGGCGGTAAAATCTTGTTTTCAATTAAATTATTTAAATTCAATCAATTAGAGAAATTAGTTTAAAAACTTTCGATTTTTAATGAGTAGAATTTCATGTTAATAATTTTGAAAAAAAAAAAAGATGAAAAGTCTCATATTTAAATCCAGTTTAGATTCAGTGGGCACTTTCTTTTTCAGCAATTTTATCTAAAAGTGAAATTTCATTTAAATCGAACGGAATTTCGACGTACATGCGTGTGTATACACTAAAAATAAGGAAAATGATAAATATTTAAGAAATTTTTAATTTTTTTTTTTTTATTAGAGGGTCGTTAATTTCGACAATTTTTTTCTTCTCACATAAAATTTGCCTTATTAAAGTCCTTTTATTTGATGTCCTTGTACACATTTCTAAGATCCAAGATATAAGAAGATACGTCCACAAGTACGTCCATCAGTTCAGATCCTTTCTACGTGGACTTTTTATACATAAAAAAAAAATTGCTATTGTACTTAATTTTGGTGTCCATTTAAAAATGAAAATTCAATTTTCTCTTAAGACAAATATGCGTTTTGTGATTTGAAAAAAGAAAAAACTTCTACGTCCAAAACCACAAATTGTAAAAATTAACTGGATGGAAATATTCATCCCAAACAGTCCATTAATTTTCGAAATGTGTGTACAATTTTGATTTGGCTCATGATTCTATCTGAAGACATAATTTTGAAAAATCACTTTCAGAATTTTTAATCTAAAGCATTTTGTAATTTCTCCAGTTTTGAGCACTTTAAAAGAAACTTTTCTAAAAATATAATTTAAAAATATTTTGAACATTTTTTCCAGTTTTTTATAAAAATATTTTTTTTTTGAAAAATTAATTTCTTTACCATAAAATTTCTAAAGATGCAAAATTAAAACGTTCTTAAATCAAAGTTAAATTGCCCCTTAACCTTTTTTATTTTACACGATTCTACAAATGATACACTAAAATTTCCAAACTTTTTTTAAGCCGAAAATAGGCCCTATATGATGTTAAAAATAGTAAAAAAATAAAATAAGACTTTTGGATATCGAAACCGTCTTGAAACGGCTGCAAGTGAATTTTTGGTGACCGTGGATCTATGATAATTGTAAAATTATAAATTTTGATATAATTTTTTTTCCATAATTTTACTTATTCCTTAAGTTTGGAATTTTTGAATTTTTCTACAAATTTTAAGCATTTGTTTTATCCGAATTTTCTTGG
Source organism: Proctacanthus coquilletti (assembly GCA_001932985.1). Lineage (NCBI taxonomy): Eukaryota > Metazoa > Arthropoda > Insecta > Diptera > Asilidae > Proctacanthus > Proctacanthus coquilletti. The sequence goes on along the minus strand of MNCL01000204.1, from coordinate 21,343 downwards.
AAACGTGTCTATCGTCCAAAAGGAAGTTTACGTGCATTATTTTTATTACAATTAAATTTTATTACTCTTGACTCATTTGTTGAGTCATGTTGTTAATGTTACCCTTGATTTACACGGAAAATCTTGTTAATTAAAGTGATGTAAAACGATGCACAATTTGCATATATAAAAGTAGAACTAATTAAATCTTTAACCTTGTAAATCGAATCATAGAATATACGCAAATGTCGTAGATATGTTCATAATAATCGTGTAAAACGAGACAGCAATTTTACAAAACAATAAAAATTGATCCCATGGAATAAAAAATCTCAAAATTAAAATCTCATTTTTTTAAATGAAAAACACAAATATTAATATTAAATAAAAATAAAAAAAGAAATCAATTGATTTTGTAAATCGTAATTAGCGTACACATGTGTAAAATAACCAAAAAAATATTAAATTCATAAAAAACCCGTGTAAATCAAGTACCGTGGTATAAGAGACGTGTCTATCTATTTTGAATGTGGGCGTTCAATTTTTAACACAATATTGGAATATTTTATATTACTATCAACAATATTTTTTTATTGATTGGCGGACGTTTTAAATTTGACCACGTCTACGCCAAATTCGCAAGGGTGCTAAGGAATCTTCACAAAATCTTTAAAATACCTTTAAAAAATTATTTAAATATAACTTGATATAGACTTTATAAGGTGTGAGGTGTGTCCAAGAAGTGTAATGAGATTTTTATCCAAACGCATTTTAGAGTCCCTTTGTGTGTGTTATCTTCAGTAACAGCCTCCGACTGATGGCCTTATTCTTGGGCAACCATTGGACAGGATTATTTAATGACCTAAAAACAAGGGTGACGTGCTAATTGGAATGTTACAGTCATGCCAACTGTAGCTTTTTTTTTTTTTTATCATGCTAGTGCGAGGGCGCGATAAAATGTAATATACGAGAGTATGTGAGAATTATTACGAGTTCGTTCCGCTGTCGTACCAATTAGTTCGGCATGTTGCACAGTACCACTTTTATTCGAATCACAAAAAGAAATAGTAGGGAAGCCTTCGGTGTCCTTCAAAGTACTTTCGATGCTCGAATGAGTTTTCCACGGTGATTGCTGTAGATTGCTTAATTAATTATTGGAGAACCGCCCATGGCTGTTGAACAAATTAGTTCGTCTGCAATTTGTTTTGTATGGTATGGTTTCTGGTGAAGTTTGTTTATGAAGTTTCTCTTGAACTGAATCCTAACATCTCTAGTGTGAATTCGAAATAGTTTGGACCTAATTTCTGGCACTACAAGGAAAGTGTTTTACGAGACGATTTGCATAGCAAATTTTCAAGTAAAACTAAAGCATAACTTTTCACTATTCCCTAAATGTCTGACAATCCCTAAAGTCCATTCCAAATTTTACAGTGAAATTCAAAATAAATTTTACCTTCTATAAAACTGAGAGACCTCAATATTTATACTATGCCAGAATTATTCAAAGATTATAGAAACTAAGAATGACTGTTCCGACTTAACAGAATAGAACTAGTGAAAGTGCTCGTGTGCATATGGTACTTCTTTATAATCTGGACGAAAATCTTCAAGACGTCTGGGTATTTCCCACGTGATTTCTTATCTAATTAAAATCGCTTGGCCCAAATTGGATCTAAAATTAGCTGTTGTGCTCCTTTGTGTCCATTTCGAGCATCTTCCTTAACTTCTTTTGCCAATTTTCACAGGCACTAGTCACACGTCTTGATGCTAGCCCAGTCATACGGGCGTGGTATTATCATACAGACCCAGATGGAGAGAATTTCTACACCCAGTTCCCGGCTTTCCTCATCATAACCACACCACACTAAGGAACTACACTTTTTACACAATTTCTTATTACTTCACACTTTCAACCGTCAGTTTCTTTTCTTTTTTTTTTTTTTTGAATATTTTCCCTTAGTATTGGACTTATATAAAAAATATGCATAAAAACTTTCTGCAATTTTGGTGCCAAGAATATTTCGGCCGTGGCGTCGGGGGCTCCCATCTTATATCTTAGACTACTTCTTACTTTTTTTTTTTCTCATTATATTTTCTTCGCGCAATGCAACGCGGGTCTGCCAAGAAGATGCTCTTCACTTCTTGCGAGCACTGTTTAATTTTAATTTCAATTGGGACCACTCTCGGTGGAGGTGCTACCAGGGAGTCTGTAAACACCATTTGTAATTGAAGAAGCAATTTTCGCATTGTACGACGACGAGTGGATTTATTTATTTATTTTTTTATTTTTATTTTAATATTAACAAAGCTTTATGAAAGATCTTAAATTGCACCGTAAAAAAAAAAAACATTTATTGAATCAGTCTTATTAAAAGTAAGAAATCATCCTTATACATAGGAAAACTCAAGAGTTCTCTTAAGTTTTGGAATCTACATCTGCATATGGGCTAAAATTACACTAAACTATAATTCACCACATTTAAATTAAATCGAATAAATTAATTAAAATAGATTAGAGCCTTTTTATCAAATCAAAATAAGTAAAGAAGTAATAAATAAGCATATGACTTTAGAAATTTTGAGATAAACCGTGATTAAAGTAGAAGAAAAATATAAAAATTGTAATGTCACTATTATTAACTACTAATTTTATTTATTTATTTTTTTAAGCCTAATTTTTTCAATGTTACAAGATTTAGAAGATTTAAAAATCGTAAAACATAAAAAGCTAATAAAATTGTTCTTGTTTTTTTTTTTTTAATTAAAAATCAGAGATTAATAATTTAATAACGAATATATAATTTAATAATTCATAATTAAAGAGTAATATTTAAAATTCTCTTTGAATTTGAGGACGTTAAATGCGATAGAAAAAAAAACTAAATATTTTCTTCTAAATTAAACACTGAAGTAAATTTATTGCTTTTGTTTTTAATTGGTAGAGTTATAAAAAATTTAAAAATCTGTAAATTAATTCCAGAATCTTCATCACGTCTTATTGACTCAGATTTGGCCAATTCTAGTGGCAACAATTGAATTTTTTAATACTTTCAAGATTTGATAGCGATAGCCCTTGAAGTAAAACATGGGTCTTTGTTTACCCTAGGGTAAATTAGCTTCAATTGTAAGAAGAGCACAATTGCAAAATTCCTATATTTCGAAATTTTGTGAAAAAACAAAAAAATCTCTCCTTTAAAATGCTACGCAAATTTTATTTTTATTTTTGTTTTCCTTTGGAGCGATTAAAAGATAGATAGACTTTCTGAGAAATATCTTAAGGTGTCCGAAAACAAACAATAATACGGTTAAGTAATCCTTTCAGAGAAAAATAAGATAAAAATTCTTGTTCACAACATAATTGCTCACTCTATGGGCAGTATTGCATGAGGTGTACGTAGGTGCTTAAAAGGTGCATAAAACCAGTGGAAAATTGCCAAATTACTTCACCACCGAAACCGCGAAGAACGCGTTCGCGTACCACTTCCTATAGTTGCGATGCATTACAATTGAATCAGAGAGACCCACTTTAAACGGTTAAGTAACCCGCGACTCAGACTGCGATTTAGTTGCTTGAATCGCGCGAAGGTGCGCGAACCGGCTCGAATTAAGTGAAATGCTTTGCTGACCCACCGACAAGAAGAGATGAACTGGATTGCACGAACCATTGAACAAGAACACGGGCAAACATTGCACATGACTCATATGTGGAGTTGTCCGAAATGCATACACGCTCGAATGTATGACAGAAGATAGATAGACGTTGTAGCAGCCATCCATCATGGTCTAGCCAACCGTGCATCCAGTGTTTCTCTTTTTACACGATTTTAATTAATTAACCGACCTTGTATCGCAAAATTGAACCATAGCCGCGGTTTTCTCTGTTTTTCACATTTCCCTCTGGTAAATTTTCTCTTCGAAAAGTATGAGACTGGATTTGCCTAACTAGCGACAATATCCACGAGCCACACTTAAACAGGTTTTCCTTCCTTGGCCGTTGAAAAGCCACCATTTCAGTAAACAATTTTCGAACAAAAAGTAGAACTATAAACGTAAAAGTTAAGAAACGTTCGAGTGAAAGTCGAACAAATTTCTTTTTTTCTTATATATTCCGTCTATTTCACACTCCCCTTAGAAAAAAAAAATAAAAAAAAAAAACATTCAGAATTAAATGCCGCCCTAAAAGCATCCAAGGTAACCCTTTTTCATGTTTCAAGCCAAAATGTGAGCATAAAATTAGCCCTTGAGATTGAATAAAAAAAGGAAAAAAAAAAAAAGAAGATATAGAATTCCATTTCCACCTTATATTGAGTCAATGGGTTTTCGGGTTAACAGTTCCCGTCGCATCACCCCATGCTCCATGGTCCCAAGTCCGACGTCGGGTACACTCCAGACAGACGAGCCCTGGTAGGACAAACCTCATTTGACTTTCAAAGCGTCAAAAGTACCACTCGAGAGGGACACATCGATGGAAATTTATACGCCGCCCGTTTTGAGCATTTAAAATCGAGCCAGACCTAGTTCTTCTTTATTTATAGGATCCTATACCACCTCCCCCCACGGAGGTGTAGTGGGAGGAAAAGTGGGTAAGAAGTGAAGTGTGGGAAGAGGTGGATTAAATTGATCTGATACGATAAGGATTATGGCCCCAGCCGCGGCGAACACCAGTAGAGACAATGGAATTATAAAAAAAAAAAAAGGCGTGTTAAGGCATGAGACTGTTCGAACAGCTTCTTCTATGAATAATCAATGAGCTATCGATTGCTTTGGGAAGGCTTTCAAAAACAACACACACACACACACCCTTTAGTAATAAAAAGATAAAGAAGCGCCTCGAACTGAGCTCCCATTAATTTTTTAGACTATGGTCAGCTGTGTCTAGTGTACGAACATACTCCACAAAGATTGGACAAGGAAGAAAAGGATGAATTTGACTTCTGTTTTGTACATACAAATGATCAGCCTGGCTGGTACATAGGGTTTCAGGTGTATGCAACACCACGGTCCTAGAATACTATCCCATCCTACAGTCTAGCCTGATCATACACCTAAACCAGATTGTACAAACCAATGAAAATCTGTTTAGTCAACAATGCAAAAATTAATTGCCGAAATTAAGTTGATCCGATTCGGGTCGGATAGGGCTCTAGTTAGGTACAAAGAGGAGTGGTCCTTGTTCGACATCTGGCGAACTTTATGGAACAAGCATGACCTACTTGCATTAATTTTGTTCTTCCATTTTTTTCCTTTTTTTTTTCCCCCTCTCTAAAAGGGAATTAGGGTAAGAGGGCGGGTGTGCACTTTCTATTCTAACCTGGATTGAATTCATTCGATTTAGCTCTCTACTGAATGAGATGTAATTTAGCGAAGCGAATTCAATTTTGAACTTGGTCTTTTTGGGGTTTTCCTTCGTGTTTTTTTTGGACATAAAAGAAACGATTTGTAACTGCCTAGTTATTTGGTAACCTACGCATTTCAGTGGGAATTTCTGAACCCAAAATTCTTGAGGTTTTACGTCGAATAAGACGGAAAATTAAAAAAAAAAAAACAAAAAAAAGAAAGCGAAAAATAAATTAAACCTTTCCTTTAACCCTGACGGCATTGAGAAATGAATCAGTGAAAAAAAGGGGAAAAATTTCAGGTTTGGTGTTTAATCCTTTTGATTGTATCAAAACGTTTATTTGAACCTTTCAATTTAGCGATTACATAAGAGCCCATAATAAAATTACTAAAAATAAAATCTCAATTTAAAAATGATTAAGATATGAACGTTTTCTTATGAAAACGAATTAATAATTGATTATAATTTTTTTAGTTCTCCATTATGTTCTTCTTTTTTTTTTTGAAATATGTAATTAGAAATTTTGGAAAAAAGATAATACATAAATAAAGAAATAAATTTTAGTATAAAGAAAAATATTGAAAATTTACAATTTTTAAAAATTCGTCGTAAAAATTATTCGATTAAAAAAAAGGGGTTCATTTTGCTTAATTAAACAGAAAAAAAGATAAAAACATTTCTTGAATATTTTGAAAGGCCTTCGTCTAATTTTTATGTAATTTTGGGAATTTAAAAGAACGCAAAAAAGGAGGAAATTTTGTTTTTTTAAAGTTTTTTAAAAGTAGCAAATAGACTATACTTTAAAAAATCATAGCTTACGTTATACTTGTCATAGCGTCTTCATTTTGGGGGCAAATGAAAAATAAGATTTTATACTTTCAAAAGACCTCAACAGGATAATTCAAAGATAATTAAGAAAATTTTCTTCTTCCTTAAATATCCTTTTCGGTTATTGTTAAAAAACGTCTATGCTTCCTTCGATTACGTTTGGATTTTAATAGATTTTTTAAATAGCCATGATCTTATAGGAAATACTTAAAAAAGGGTATACGATGCGTAACATTCTGTTTCAACGTATATCAAACTATTTGGAGTGTCTGGTCAACGTTTGATCCAACATATCTCCTGCAAAGTACTCGCTTTAGGAGTTACACGTTGTTTTATATAAATAAAGTTTTTAATTATATTTCAGCGATGAGGATTTTAATTAAAAATTAAGGAGGATTTTAATTTGAAAAATTTTGAATTCTGTGCTAATATTTTATACACACCCTATAACAAAATAGGCGTTTCCAAAATTCTTTAAAAAAATTAGAACAGGTAGTTTCAAGATGTTTGTTGATTGTTTCTGGAATGATCCAAAAAATAAAAAAAATTTTTTTTTTCTATTTTATATACGGAACTTTTAGTTTTGAGTACAACTCACTATTTCCCATATTTTGGAACATATTAAAATAAAAATATACGTTCATACACTTAAAAATTTAAAAAAAAAATTTTGGATTGTATTGGTGCTATTAGTAAATACAAAAAAAAGGAATACCTAACAAATTTAATATCTTAAATCCATAGTAAATTATTTCTAGAACAGTATAACGTACTTTTGCGAGAAGAGTGTGCTCTTGTTTTCAGATACACTTCACCTTAGAAAGACCTTATATCGTCTAACTATAAAGATTATGGATTGGCACTTAAATGCAGCCACTTTAAACTGTTATTGTAAGCATAATCGATTGGTGTCCCCAGGTGCATGTGACGTCCTAAAGTGGGTCACATTGGGAGAGAACCTGAAGGACCTTAAATAAACTATGTAACCTGTTAATGTATAAAGTTATGAGATTTTAGAAGGGATCAAATTGTCATGGGATTCTTATTGAACTGGGAAATGTAGAGCTCACATTTAAATCAGAAGAATATTCAATAGGTTTGTTACTATGGCCTTCTCTTGGTCCACGTGTACCATTAAATAAGATAGGATCGTTCTTCGAATGAAAAAAAAAAAAATAATAAAAATAACACCGTATAGATTTAAAGGGGCTAAAATACATCTTAAGAATATTAAATGCAGTAGAAATTCCAAAGTGTGCTATAAAATGTGCAAAGAAATCCCCAAAAGTTCGTACCCATGTCTTTTTTCTTTTTTTTTTTTGGTTCTTGTCTCATAAATTCTCGCGAACCTTGTCGTGTAGGCCCTCGGATTACACCGCAAGTGCCCCGTGGGGGTACCCTTAGAATGAGGAGGGGAAAAAAAAAAAAAAACACAAAATGTCATCGTAAATTCCATCGAACGATAAAAAATCGCCCATAGCAGCCCCGTGTGCAAACTGTAGCGAATCTTTCGCATTTCTTCTTCTTCTCCTTAGAAATTAGTGGCAATTTCACACACGGACGGAATAGCAAATTAAATGTAAATTTTACGGATATAGCGAGATAAACACTGGCCGAACGCTATGCTGCCGGAATTTATCGAAAACCATTAAATTAAGGGCTAAAACTTACTATTCGAAAAAGGGATCCTCTACAATTGCCAGATACAATCAAAGATCATCAATTGTGATAATCTGCGTTCAAGTGTTGGGCCCATTCCGTCTTCTGAAAGTAGAAGATTATTAGGAATCGCGGATCGGTTCACCTGACCGACATGCCAGCCACGTAAGTAGTTTTCAACAGGTAGTCCAGCATGTCCGGATGGTACCCGAAGGGGAACACATCGATGTACTATGTCTAGAAGACAACGCTAGCATATGTGATCGAATTCGGCCGATGGTCATTACCTTCAATTACGAAACTGAAATCGCCGTCGTCCAATGCACACTCGCTGAATACGTGATAAGGGGTCATCTTGTTGGCATCTTGATGTCTCTGAAACCCCTTTGGCATCGTATCAAGAAATTTCTACGACCAAACTATGGGCTGGCAATTGATTGAGTCGTTTCAGCAGTTTTACCCAATTTTGGCCAATTTTTATGCGAATCATTGCCGAACTTTTAAACAGGGACGAAAAACAAGAAATAAATTTTTTTTTTTTTTTGGTTCAATATTTGATTCTTTATATTAAAATTAGTATTTTGAATTTAAATTTTATTATTACTTTTAAATAGTTCCCAACTTGAGACCTTCTAAGAAATTTTTAAATATATCTTCTAGTTTTTCACGTACAAATTTGATTTTTATCGACAAAGAAGTCGTTTTTTAAAAAAAACATCACTTCGAAATTTGTAAAATTAAAGATTTTTGTTTTCAGAAATAAGATTTTATTTTTAATTTTTTTTTCTTATTTAGAACCAAGTGTCTTTTTGAAAATGTTATGAATTTTAAAGTGCGTTTATTAAAGAGGAAAAAAAGATAAGACGTAGTACAACAAATTTAAAACAAAAAAGGGTAGTTTACAAGAGGAGTTAGAATTTTGGAAAATTAAAAAATAATGCGTTTTTCGTGATAGAAATTTATTTTTTTAGTTTCTTTTTTATTTTTACTTCAAAAAAGATAAAGATTTATCATTCGAGGTACCGATCTGAAAATGTTTTTTTTAGTAAAATAAATCGAGAATTATTGAAATTCGGTGCAAAAGATATTTTTAATTATTTAGCGATTTTGAAAATCTTATTTTGAGAAAACATTTCAAATGTTTGTACGATATCGTTCAGTATTTGGACATCTTGAAAATTTTGTATTATAGTTTTGATAAACCTTTTAAAATTTTTGAAAAGAAAATTTTGGAACTTATTTTTTGAATTCGCCCGTGATCAGTGGATGATCAACCAAAATAAAGCCATACATGCAACATACAAACCAATAAATTTAGAACTTAATTTTGAATTAGTTTTGGATTTTGGACTTTGTACGATTTTTCTTATTTTTATTTTTGAAATTTCGATTAGCTTAAAAATAAATTAGAATAACAATTTTCTTTAAATTTAAGATCATATAGTTAAGTTACGGTCCATGAAATGTAAGGGGGTCTATCATGGGTGAACCTAAAAATTCGACAATTATGTGACACCAGTGCCAGTTAATGGGATCGCTGGAATTGTCTAACTTCGTTAAGTCTAATCGACGGATGGTGTTCCAACAAGAAAATGGGCACTTGGGCACAGACCGTTCTCGTCCTGAATTAACGTTTTAAAGTTACGTCTCAGAAAATTTGGTAAAGTGAATGACATACCCTACGGTCTAACGTTCGTTTAGTGCGGGGGCTAGGGGGGAAGTATATCGTTGGCCTTGTTGGAGAAAAAATTATTCAGCTAGAGAAATTTCCGTCAGCTTATCAGTGTGCCCTCAGGCGCGCCCGAGAGGAAATTTTATGCTCTCCGAGTGAATAGAATTATTATCCTGTGGAATTTTAATATCTGCCTTTGTGACACTTTCCCAGTTGTTCGGGGGCGATCGGGGGGTATGCCAACGGGCAGCCGGTCTTAGCGGTCTGGCGGCCATGGAAAACCAGCACCAGACAATTTTACAAGACACAGCAGATTATTTCGCTCCACATAAGGCAACATTCGACAGTATTCAGGAATTTCTGCTTTCTTTCTGGTAGGACACCCGGATATAAGGATTTCTGGGCAAATATTGTACACACTATGGGTAGAGTGTACGACTTATTCCATTGTGTTCCCTAAAAAGGAATTGGGATTGTCTCGTTCTAATGCCTTCCGAAAGATCTTTCTTTTTTCTTTTATTATTCCTAGTTTTTTTCGTTAAATTCAACACAATGGAGAAAAATAGCAGGGGGCTGTTCTTTAAATACGAAAACTGAGGCGACAGTTCGGTCAATAAAATAGTACAAAGCACTCTTTTTCATCCCTTTTACAAATGACGCCATCAATAAAAAATGCGAGAATGATTCTATAGGAATTTTTAAATTTAGTACCCTGATAATAAAGTCGCATGATATCGATTCATGAGCGTAGTATGTGGACTACATTTTATTATTTTTTTTTTTTTTTTCATTTTCGTAGGTCACGTCCAACAATAAAATATCTTATATATAGTTGGAATTCAAGTCACATCCATTGAAATAGTGAATTTCATACAAAGAAACTGAAATTTCGATAAAAGCCATTATTTTCTTTAAGGTTTTTCTGATAAGGTCTCTGCTATCACATTTTAAGTCGATAATATCAAGAATTTGAAACATTAATATAAATTATTATGCAACTTGGGATTCAATATTATTTATATTTATATTTACAAAAAAATACATGTCAGACATTAAATTTAAGCTGATGTATGAAATGACGTCACTGACAACCAACTAAAAATAATTTTTAATATCTTATCGATTTTATTCACGGTGCAGTGTATAATTTTTCTTTTTGGATTTAATTCATTATGCAATAATATTATAATGCAATTTAAAATCAAATATTGCACTTTTAACAATTTATAAATCCCTATTTGAATTCTGTCCTCACAGTCTAAAGTTAAATCTTAATTGATAAAATTCCCTAACGAAATTGCATTAGAAACGTCACAAAGTTTCATAACATAGGATAAAATCCACATCCAGAATGAAGGCCTGAAGGATTCTGATAAAATTTCCTTAAGTAAACTCAACTGCACTCATCAAAATGACATGGACCCATCGGAGGAGACTAAAGCTTTATAGCCTTCTAGCTTTTACTAGTTCTACAATTTGGAATCGCAACAATTCCTAGACTTAGGGTGTCTGAATTTCAGACAGTTGCAATTTATCATTTTGTAAAATTTTGAATGACGCAAACAAATGAATTGGTCGGCGGGCGGTAAATAGGGTTTGCATTTGCCCGCCCTTTTGTGCACACTCTCAAACCCCTTAGCCAGCTTAAAATGTAATTTCACTTCCTCTATGAGACAGTTTAAACTGACAAGAAGAAGCCCTATCGTTAAACGCATCTGGATGTCGTCTGCAGGAGCTATCCAAGACAGACTACTGCCCAATTTGATGGTTACCGGTGATATAAAATATAAGTTACTTCTTCAGGAGTAAAGTTTCAAAAGCCGAAGAACAAAAAAAAAAAAAATTACAAAAAAATGGTTTACCCGCAAAGGAAGCTCTTCACCAATTGATGGTCGAACGAAAGACTTAAATGCCCGAGAACTCCTGACGAGAATCACTCCATGCTCCATGACTACAATTTCGGGCTGTGATTAATTGGCTGCCACCACAACACAGGGCACCGACAACTTTCAAGAGTTTCCCGTGAATCATTCGCATTGGTCTCCCCAGCCCTTGCTATCGTCTGCTTCCAAACGCCCCTTCCGGGCTTGGTATTTCTGATGCCCAGCTTTATTCAACACCTGTCAAACTTTCTACCTGGTTCCGATCCCTTCCATTTTGGACTAAAGTTTATGTTTAAATAGAGCAACGGTAGCACAGGTGGCGGCGGAAAATTGGGCACCTTAAGGCTGAGGAGGAGCACAGCTACCGAAACCCCTCGGGCGGCATTATCCTTTTTTAATTACCCAATGCAAATTGACCAACTAATGACTTGCAATTAGGATGGTGCTTACCGGCAAATAACTTTGTAACTAACTTAGAAAAATGACGAGAGCTTCGAAGATACGCGAGGCCGAAGATCTTCCGAAGAAGTTCCGTACCGATGCTATGGTATGCCTGGGAGCAGCCAGATCCTTTCTTTGTTCAAGGTAGTAGCTTTCCTTCAGGATTATGACCTTTCCCAACACATGCCAACCACCGGCAACGTTTGAGGTACGCGAATTTAATTAGTTTCTTAGTTAATGGTGCGAGGGGGAAGCTGAGAATTTTCTAAGATGATTAAATGTTCCTAAAGGATTTCGTTTGAAAGAGTAGGGGAGTTTTACGACAATTAAAATCTTATGTCGTTAGAAGACGAATTGGTTTGAGGAGGCCAAAGCTCTTAGGTTTATTTTATAGTCTCATTCGTCCCACTCACTTTTGGGGAGTTACCTGCAGCACGGAACAATGCCCAAGAAAATTTAAAGTACGTTCGACGTAGTACAAGTTCATTGACGTGTATGTGATTTGATTTTATCACTTTAATAGAGTTTTTTTTCATATTATCGAATTTTTTTTACGTTCGTATTTTAATTTGATTCTAATTTGTCTATCAATTTTATTGCTTAAATCAAATTATTTTACAAAATGATGAAAAAAAATTAATTTGTTTGTTACACGTTATTTCAAGAACTTGTGATACAATTCAAATAAAAATTGATACTTTAATACAACACAGAATAGCACTCTTGTTATACAAAACAAATCCTTACTTCTTTTAGCCTTTAAATTCTACAAACTTTTTATTCCAATTCCAATTTCTTATTTCTGTCATTACTTAGAAATTAATATAATTATTTTCTATTCAAAGTATTTTCTTAATTTTTATGGAAAGCCTGTTGATTTCCATGTCATTGCAATTCAGTAGTGCGTATAATTATCTTCCGGGCATCATACTCGATCAATTATCCTAAACATAGATGAATTTCGAAGAGATAAAGATACCCTTCATTGCTTGAATAAGAGTGGGTCGATTCAGGCCATAGCAATTTACAAGACTATAAAATTAAATTCAGTTCAGTAGAATTTTATATTCAGTGTAATATCACATCGTTTCAATCACAGTGATTATCAATTTCCTGCTAGAACAAATTTCCAACGTACTAGTAAATAATAAAATCATCTAAAGTTCATGGAATCTTTCAAGCAATTTCCTTATTAAAACTTTCAATTATAGGAATCATCTTTGGCTTCCTGATAGAATTGCAAATTTCTCTGTAACATGCACCAATAATTAATTTTTTAATATAATTAAAATTCAATCAAATCATCTTTATAAAGTCTTCCGGTCCAAATTATCAGAAATCTAGGTGAGTAGTAGCATTAAAAAGTAAAAATTAATTGCTTCTACCGCATACTACTGCCTCGTGCCATCGTTCCAATTCTGTAAAGTCATTCAGGTATTGAGATGATATACCAGAATTCGGAGCAATGTCAACTAGAACCTGCTAGGTGAGTTGATAATCACGCGAAATTCTTCAGATGACCCATTTTTCCATTTTCATTTGTTCATAAAGAAGAAAAAATAAAAACTAGTATAGGTCTCTTTAGATTGAAATGGATAAGGACGATAATTTGCGTTTTCTAACAAATTTAAATTGCTCACAGTGGGATCATTCGACCCATAATCGGTTTCGATTGCTATAGCCGCGGGATGTGGTAAGGTCTTTTATACTAAAAAGTGTGTCATTACAAATGCGATGGGCTCGAAAATATGACCACAATGTGTGATCTGTCTGTTTGATAGCGCTTTGTTCGTGTGATGATTGAACAGTAGGCCTAAGGCTGATTTTTTGTTTTTTTTTTTTGTCAGGCATATTACAAAAGTACACCTACCCGATACCATTTCACAACTGTGCCGAATTATATGAAGTAAAAGCGATCGTATGGTTATCCGATCAGTCTAATTTGCCCATTGTCCGGCGTTATCGAGATTGATTTTGATCAAAGTAATATAGACAGTGATCACGGCAATTAGTAGGGACGTTCTCTGAAGGTATAAGAGGTATGACGATAATCGACGCATTCCTCATATGGTCCAGTATGAACAGACCTCAAAAGATAACCAACAGATCACCGCCGATCGTTGCAACATTAGTTATATCAGACGACGACGATCTAATTGCGCGGAGTGTAGATTCAATTTCCGGAATAGTTAGTTTTTTTGTATGGGATGCCCCCAGACCGCATTCCTTCTGTTACGTCTTGCAGAGAGCGCGATCTTATCGTGATGATCATCTGTGAGACGTGCGAGTCATTCAACTTAACTTTAGAGCGCATAGTGTAAACACAAACGTGCGCCGCCTCCCAGCATTGTTAAAATTATTCAACTTTTAGACACACCACATTCGACAAAGCTCAGGTGAGCGAGCGCCCGCGATCGTGTAGATCGGGCCGTGCGAATTTTCAGTTAAATTTATTTTGGCGATAGGTGAGACTAGGTGAGCCTTAATCTGGGTCTGATTTAAAATATTATGCAATGAAAATCTCGCGGTATTCATCACACGACGGTGAGGTGTGTTGATGATAATCATAGCTAGCGAGAAAATCTGATCGTACATTTTTTTGGCATTAAGACGATTTTTAAGGTGATTGTTTACTTTTCAAATGGTAAGATACGTCCGAAGTGGGTGATTAGGCATCTTTTTTTTTTTCTTGTCGAACTCTTGTGAAAGGCTGAAAATGTAACGTTTTTTATCATTTTGACGGCTTAATAATTAAAAGGTAAATTTATACAGGAAGTATTTGTAAATTAAAATTGTTGACTTTTTTTTCCAAAAAGAGTAATTTAACACAGACTTGGGAATAATTATTCCGGATGATTGGATTCCATTATAGTGTTAGACGAAATTCTGCTATGGTGTAAGAAAAAACTTTTTACTAGAAATGCGTAACAAATGATTCAATTTTTGTAAGAAATCTAAACAAAAATGAACATAAAGGTTTTGTACGCAGACTTCTTGTAAAAGTTTAAATCTTTAGTATCAGCAACAGCTTGACTAAAATCGACTTTTTATAAGAGATAATTTAAATTTGATTAAATTCACATTAGACTGCAGGTTGTTTTTTTTTTTTTGAAAATGGTAAATTATTCCAAAAGGTTTTTCTTAATTGTATAATTATATAAATTTGACGTCATTTATTTTATAAAAAAACAATACACAATGATTGTAAAATAATCGAAAGTATCTGCTATAATATGCTTTTAATATGTGACTCAAAAAATCAATTTATTTTTGAAATTTGTCTTAATGTCTGTAACTAGTTTCGAAAACAGGGAAGTAAATTTAGTATTTGAGGTGTATTTTTTTACCAAAAATCAGTTTACATAAATTTCTACAAAAGTTATAAATTTTAGATCTTTGCGATCAGCAGATTTTTCTGGTATGTTCTTTCCATCGATGTGGATAATTTCTCTGGGCGTTTGGTGATCGAGAGGTGTATAAGATCAATCCTAAAGATCAATAGAAAATATACTTCATACAAACAGATTTTAAATTGATATCAAGATATATCTGGTCCAGGTAAACTAACTAAGATGCTCCAATAAGGTCGTATCTGAAAATTAAAATAGTCCTAACTAAATTTTCTTAAAGCATCGGTTGTATAAGTTTTAGAATTTGTGTGCCATTTTTTGGGGATTAGTATAACTCTATAAGGCCTGTGAACAATTATTAATAATTTATAATCATAGTAAAAATATCACTCTAGAATCTACTACAACAAATTTTACTTTTACAAAAAGTTACAATAACGAAGACATCCAATTTCTTCTTTGGGATTACTAGTGGACATCTACATCACACTTTAAATCTTCTAAAATAAAATATATTTTTAAAACATGACAGTGCCAGAGCACACGTTGAAAATGTAACGTGACTGCATGCAAAACCACCCCGTGTAACACTTTGTGTAAATTACTTCGCTCCAGTGCATCGCACGTTTTGCCAATCATCTCCTCCGCCGAAAAAAAAAAAAAACAACCACCATTTTTTCCCATTTTATTCCACCCTCAGTACCATGCACAAAATTTCCTTTCAATTTATTTTCAATTTTCAGTCCAATTTCCAGTCCCAGACATTTTCACGGGGTGTTTTCTATTCTTTGCATTCGTTTTTTTTTTTTTTCAAAAAAAAAAAAATAGTAAAAGTAAGCCGGATGCAAAAACACACAACTCAGCCGCAGCCTAGGGTCGATTCATCTTAATTACACCCTTCACCTGGTATGCCCTATGGTTGTAGAGTTGGCGGCTTCCAGACGAACCCATTCATGCGAAGGTGGCATTGATTAAGGTCTCACCTCTAGACCTTAAGAAGCATAACTTCATAACCTCACCGGGGAACACATGTTTCCGTCGTCGTCGTCGTCTTCCACGTCTGGGATGCATATGGACGCGTACAGCATTGAGTCGTTATTTACTAGACTTGAAGGAACTTATTAGACGTTCGTTGAGCGCACTCCCTACCTCCCAATCCGACTCTCAGTCTTTCTGAAGGAAACCAAAGGAAGGAGTTTAACCCGTTCCCTATTCCTTCGAAGTCATCTTTGTTCGTCCCAAAAATATCCGGGCAAAGTTGTTCGACCAAGGGCATTCTTTAAAAATTCACAAGCAACCCATGAAGACCATCTGGTCCAGGCTGAAATTCGTCTCCGGGCTTTTCCATGGTGCAGCCGTTGCACATGTGAGATGTCCGCTTTCGCTTTTAGCGATTATGTCGAGATTTGAGATTTAGTCATGTGGACACCGCCGGAGGCTGCTCGGTATAACAGCGGCGATGAAACGATATCGCATCTTTTACCCTTGTCCGGGATTCCCGACCGTTCCTTCTTATCCCCAGACGGGGATGAAAGGATCGGATTAAGTTACGAGCGCTTTCTATCTTGATACACATACAAAAAGGTCCAGTGCTAGCTCCTGAGGAAGATAAATGACGATTTATGACTTAACTCATGAGAAAAATGCTTACACTGGCGATTCGCTGAAAACTTTATCCAACGATAGTACAAAAAAAAAAAAACAAAAAAACAATCAAAACAAATATTTGGGTGTGCCTTCCAAAAATAACATATGTAACCGTTAGAAACACCTTCATTATTATTTTTAATTTATAGACAAAATTTATTAAAGGTTTTATATTGTGTCTAGGTCAATTCTCAGGTAGAAGGTCCAATAGCAACAACAGGTTTATCCACAAGTTTGATAATAAATTTAAATGTTATTCTCTAACTATCGAACTTAACCCTTTGCGATCGGTGAATTTTTCTGGTGGTTTGGTCAACACCTGTCGATCATAAAATAGCCACTTAGTACTCCAAGTACATGTGCATCAGGGGATCATAAAATATCGATAGATGTTGTAAAAATTTAATAAAGATCAATGCCGCCATTGACACCGAATTTAAGGACAAATTTTAAATGCCACTATGTCGGCACCGATCATAAAGTGTTAGAAAATGAAAATTAATTTTTGGGATTTATTTTATTTTATTTTTTTTTTCTTATGAAAAATACTATTTCGAAAATATAAATAAATATATAAAAATTTATTTTTATTATTTTAACTTAATTCTAGAACAAAAAAGTACAAGAAAATCATAAATTTAGGTGTAAGAATGCATGCCTCTGTGTTTTTTTAATTTTTTTGTTTTAAATATTCAGAAAAATAGCGAAGGTTTTTTACTTTCAGTCCTTTAATTTGTAGTTAATTTCCAAAAATGACAAAGTCTAGATTGTATTTTATTTATTTATTTTTTTTTTTTAACCAATTAACAAATTTTGTCATTTTGTCTCCAATACTTTTTTTACATACACCCCCGAATGGGGTATCATTGAATAGAAAATTTAAATTCAAATTAAGGTTTTTTAGAACGTTTTGATGTTCCATTTGTGAATTTTTACTATTTCCAAGGCATAGATTTTTCTTCTGGGGTTTTTCTACTTTTCAATGAATCTTAAGTTGGGGTTTTTTTCTTTTTCTGGAAAATTAATCAATTCATTTTTTAAAATCTGTGTCACCATACAATTAAAAAATTCTCTTTATTAAAAGACTACAGAAAAAAGAATATCTCAAAAAAAAAAGAAAAAAAAAACACCGTGCATTTAATTGCACACGTATGTCCTTCAATTTGGACAGTCGCCACTTAAGAGCTGGGAGTAGCAATCGATCGCTGGATTGATGATTTCCGAACAAAAAACTGTGCACACTCTTCGAAAGTAATTAAACAATGGAAATCCTATCCGCCCAATCTCTCACGCTTCACGATGTGGTGCTGTTGCTTCGTAAAAAACCAAAAATCCATCGAACCTCATTACGCGCTTTAATCTGCGCGATCTCAAGGCGTCGACGACAGGTATCGCAATCACTTTTACATCTCCCTCCGGTAAACGCCGATATTTCGGCGAGTGAGGTGTTTTTTTGCTGTCTCTTCTGGACAAGAAAGCACGGGTAACCTTCTTACCAAGTGGGTATGAGGTGGTAAGACAAAAAAAAAAAACACCTACTTTACGTTTTGACGAGGGGGGAATGTCCGCCCTCATTCTACACCGTCATCGTAAACTTCTTGCTTCGCCGCGAAAAGGAAAGTGATTGTCTTAAGGAGCTCCTCGGTCGCGGTCCCCCGTCGCGGTCCAGCTCATAGTTGACTTTTGAAAGCCATTCTAATTGTCGTTTTTGCATGTCGAAGGCTGCACGTCGAATTCGAGCACTTTTTGCTTCGGACGGAACTGCGGATACGTAGCTCCAAGCTCCAAGCGTAGGGGACTGTAAGATTATCTCATTTCTAGCCTATGACCTTTTCGTGGGCTCTGTAGACCGATTGAAATCTTAAATCGTCCATTACAGTTCCTGGAATTACGGGACAATGAATCATGGAAAAAATTAAGATAAAAATGTGGAATGATCTTCATTCCTAGATTTTCCAAAAAAAAAAGAAAAAAAAAATTTGGAAAAGTAGGATTTTCGGAAACTTTTTCCGGGTGCTTATTCGAAATTATTTTTGAACAAAATAAAAATAAAAATTGTTAATATGAACTAGGAGCACGATATTTAGACGAATTTAATATTATTACAAATTTAGCGTTTATTAATAAAAGCATTTTTATATTTTTTGTGTTTTAAATTTTATTTAAAAAATGTAAAAATATATGATTTTATATTTACACAAATTTTGGAATTATATTTGAATTCATTTTAAAGATTAATTTAAAAGTTCGTGTAATCATTTTCGATTCGCTAGTGTTTAGCAAAAAAAATAATTAAATTTCGAAATTTCCAAATTGAGGCGCCCGCGACGAGAAAGTTCGCAACCCCTGCGGGACTGCAGCTGAGGCTGTGCAGACACCAGAGACCGTATCCGCCAGATGCTCTCAATGTGTGCGCATATTTGTGCGTCGCCGACAGCGTGTACCATTCAAAAAAGTTTTACAACCGCTGGACTTGGCTCCACCACTCCACATACTGTCGTTGTTGTCTATCCGATAAACAGTCCCCGGCGGGGGAGGAGGTGGCGGTTCGTCGACAGCGGCGGCTTCAACGGCTGGCGGTCCGCTGGCAGCGACAGTTGTTCGCCGGCATTTGTCGTGTTTAGTTGTGCTGTGCTGTTGTGCTGTGCTCGCCGTGTTCGTCGGTTTTAGGGCGCGTGCTGCCTCGAGTCGGTCTTCTTTTTCTGCCGAGACGCGCGTTCACGGACGCCCTGAAAGGCTTCAATTGCAAACCCGCGATTCGTTTAAAGGTACAAAGGTGCAAAGGGCATTCGTTGACGCACCGTATTGTCGTTTTTATTTTTGGTAAAAGTGCGCTACGCGAGCAGAAAAAAATCCTAAGTGAAAGGTGTGACTGCGAGCAGGTCCCGTTGCTTGCGAGATTCGGGTGCTGCGAGACCGCCAGGTGATTTTCCTCGCGGCTAGCGAGGTGTGTTTCTTTTACCTTTTCAAGAAAGAGTGTTAGAAGTGCAACAACGTTAGCTTGTGGATTTTTCGATTTGTGTGCGGATTAATAGAAAACAAGAAACCGTAAAAATCAGGTGCTGGTCCGGGCGACAGGGCCGCAACAGGAGCCAGGGAAGACGTCGCTTGTCAGGTGAGTTTCGCCAAGGAGGTGCTTCTTCCGGCGCTGGGTGCCCGGTTTTCGCTGTCTTGCGTCTTCTGGGTCCAGTTAGGCCAAAGTTGATCGGTCTTGCATTGTTTCGTGAAATAAACCGGTTTCGGTTTCGTGTGCGGACCAGCGCGGACCTCAGAGGAGCCGCTCTCCTCGAGGCGGTTCGGTCGGTTCCAGCGATTCTGTCGCTTGCAAGGAACTGACTCCTTTCAATTGCTTTTTTTTTCTCTCTTGGGTCTAAACAGTCAAAACCCTGCCGTTTTACCTGCACCTTTCCGCGATTCGCACCTTAAACAGTTTACACAAACACAGGAAACTCCCTCGCTAGACATGGCCCGATAGGCGCCAAATTCAGCCGTGATTCGTGCTTAAGGTGTAAAGAAAAATAAGAGGCTCCCGGACTGTCTCGGGGTCTTCCTGGACCTGCTAGGGCCACTGCCGCAAAGCACGTAAAAGGGCCTCACGTCCAGAGCCCGCTCGGGCTCTCGTCGTCTTCGCCGCCAACGAAAAGTTTGTCCAACTGCCCGAAAAGGCTTTGAATGGGGTTCTTGCAGTGTCCAAAAAAAGAGTTCTCGGGAAAAATTACTCATAGAACGAAATAGTGTTTTTCCTTTCTTAAAATCGTAAGTGAATCGTTTTTCAAGAAAAGTAGTGGTTTTCGAAGTTTTTTTTGGAAAAAACAAATCTTTACGTTCGTCTTAAAAACTAAGATTTAATGAAAATAACAAGAACCAAGTGAATTTAAATAAAAAATTGAATAAATTTCGATATATCAAAGAATTAATAAAAAATTATTTAGTTTTAACATTAAAGAGGACTTTAATTTAAAATTTCATCGAGTAAAATAAAAAAAAAAATCAATAAAGTTAAATTAAAATGAAAATTTTAAAATAGCGTTGATTTTTATTGACTTTTGTTTATTTTTTATTTTTTATTTTATTTTACTTTACCAAATTTAAACCAACATTAAAATTTTTCAAATTCTTTTCGTTATTTTTTTTTATTTTTATTTTTAGGGGGCATAAATAAGTTACTATGATTTTTTTTTTGTTTTTTTACTCTAAATAAAAATTTTATTATTAAGCATTTTTTATTATTACTTGGTTACTTTAAAAAAAAACCTTTTAAACATTTTTGATAAATTGAAAGTCGTCTGTTGTTTTTTTTTTTCCAAGCAAATGGAGGCCTAAGATTCTACAGAATTTTCTTGTTTTTTGTTTTTTTTTAAGATAATGGAAATTTACACCAATCCTAGAAAACTAATTTCTAGAAATAACAATCTTTTTTTTCTACTATAATTTACTTTTTAAAGGATCGAGCAGGGTTTCCTTTTAAATCCTCTTTTCAATTTATAAATGAGTTCTCAAGAAATGGCATGGATATTTAATTTAAGAGCTATAGTTTTTTTTTTTT